>JAQHUG010000039.1:6170498-6193367 GCA_028555095.1 Dicrostonyx torquatus | reverse complement strand
CTCTCCTCCCCACCCCAGGTAGTGGCGCTCCTGCTACCCGCGAAGGGGTTCACTCAGAGTTGCGAGGGGAGGTAATTTACTCAGAACAAGGGGCCGCCTTTAGGAAGTATAAATAGTGAGACTTCAAGAGCTGCGTCGCTATCAGATCTGAACTCTCCGCAGGAAGAATTGTCAAAGATCTTAACATTGAACACGCGCGCTCCGGCAGGGAAGCATCAGTTCCCATTTCCCTCTGGCGGCCCCCGCCCCTTCCCTCCTCCCCCCTGTCCCCCCTCTCCCCTCCTCCTCTTCGTCCTCCTCCTCCTCCTCCTCTTACTTCTTTTTCTCCTTCTACTTCTCTTCTTTCTTCTCCTCTTTTTCTTCTTCTTCCTCCTCCTCCCTCTCCTCCCCTACCCCCTGCCCCATTGATGTGTTATTATTGGGGGGGCTGGAGCAGTAAAAAAAGAAGGAGGAAAAAAAGAGCGGGGCTCGGCAGGGAGAGCTTGAGCGCGAGGCTGACCGGCAGCGGCCGCGATGGAAGAACTTACAGCGTTCGTCTCCAAGTCTTTTGACCAGAAAGTGAAGGAGAAGAAAGAGGCCATCACGTACCGGGAGGTGCTGGAGAGCGGGCCGCTGCGTGGGGCCAAGGAACCGGGCTGCATCGAGCCGGGCCGCGACGACCGCAGCAGCCCGGCAGTCCGGGCGGCCGGCGGAGGCGGCGGCGCGGGAGGAGGCGGAGGCGGAGGCGGAGGAGGCGGAGGAGGTGCTGGAGGAGGAGGAGCAGGCGGAGGAGCTGGAGGAGGGCGCTCTCCCGTCCGGGAGCTGGACATGGGAGCCGCGGAGCGGAGCAGGGAGCCGGGCAGCCCGCGGCTGACGGATGGTAATGGCCTTCCCCTGGTCGCGGTTCCCCTTCCCGCTTTCCCCTGTCCTGTAGGCGAGAGAGGACCCGGGGCCCAACCGGGAGGAGGGCGGCAGCGCAGAGGGCCCTGGACCACAGCTTTGGAAGCGACAGGAATAGTGAAGGGGTAGGAGGCCAGACTGCTCAGTCGTGGGTGGGGTCCTCGCGTGGGGGAGGACGTGGGGTTGTGCACATCCTTCGTAGTTGCTCCGGTTGCACCGAAATGCATTTTTTTCGCTAGCGGGAGGATGGGGCCCGCGCTGCGGGACAAGGAAGTTTGCGTGTCCCTCTGCGAGAGGGGGTGCGGCAAGGAGCTCACCCGGAGGCCAGTTGTGAAGAGCGTGTAGTCCGGAGTTTGCCCGAACCCCTTTCCTAGGCCTAGAGGAGAGAGGGGGGAAAAAGAGAAAGAGAATAACCACAGTAGGTTAGCCCGTTCTTTAGAGCTGCCACCCAAACCCCTATAACTCCGCAAAGACCCTAAATCTCTGGATCTTGGGGACCAAACCTTGCATTCTCGTTGAACTGTTAAGGTAGAAGGCAGCCAGAGGTCCAGGCCAAGCAGAATTTCTCTCAGTGGAGTCTGTGGGGTGTACTAGGGGTGGGGGTGGGGGTGAGGGTGCACTATAGACAAAATTTCTTTACTGCCTAGAATCCTGCAGTACTCTAGGAGTGTGCGTGTGCGTGTGTGTGTGTGTGTGTGTGTGTGTGTGTGTGTTGGTGAGGGTATCTTTCGGAGCCAGCAGTGTTAGAAAACGGCTTTATCAAACGGCAAAGCGTCTATCAATTCGAAGTTAAAAATTAATTTAGCACTCGGTACTGCAGTAACTGGTGTGCTGCCATATTTTTCCAATTAAGAAAATATGTGGCATGCGTAGAATCACAAATTTAAGCAAGCAATTAGCTTGTTTATAACACGGTCTGTTCCTGTTTAGGCCATTAAGTGGAAAGTCGGGGGCGAAAGAGGCATTATATTAAGTCTATTAATCAACTTGAAATTTGGACTTGTTTCCCTTTGAAGCCCCTAAACTTTGAGGGGGTATCTGCTCTGTGGGTGACAACAGACAAAAGCCTTCCTCTTCTCATCTGAAGAATGTGTGTTCCTGTTTAATTTTACTACGATGTTAGCGAGAGTATTTTCCTCTTGAATTGACCCCCTAATGTTCGCTGTGACCTTATCTACTTCCTTCCTAGAGGAAGGACAACCGTCCACAAATTGAGCAGCAGAAATACAGGCAACAAATAAGATTACGGTCTAGAAAGCCAGGCTGGGGCGCGATGGGACGGTTCATCTTCTTCCAGTTCCGGGACCATGTCCTCCTTAATTTAGAAAGTGACAGGATAACTATAAAAGGGCCCAGAGTAACCCCTCAGGGTTCACAGCTCAGGGACTTGGGTTAGAGACCCACCAACCACAGGGTCTGAAGCCTGGATGTGCCGATTCCTGGGGTTGTTGACTACCAAGCTCAGGGCAAGTGTTAAATTTCTTTGTAGCTTGGCTCTTTCCAGACGCGATTTTTCTTTTTCCTTGTTGATGCGAATCCTGGGTTGGGAGGAATCGCAAACAGACTCTACTATCTAAACTTAGCTTTGACGCTGGACACCCGTCTCCAAATCAGGCACAGAGGATGAAGGTTAGGTGGACCTTATGTTGATATGGGCCTGACTTTGGCACTCCGCATCGGTACCCTTTGGCATACATGCATATCTTCCCTCCTTTGACCCTGTTTGCTCAAACTGGCGGAGCTCCTATCTTTTACGTGGAAAGAAAGGGCCGCAAAGTAGCAATGGATGTGTGCAAAAAAAAAAATTGCATATTTTATTAAACATCCGAGCTGCTGGATGCATGAAAAGGTTTTAACAGCCAATAGAAACCGAGGAATGTTCTTCTTGAACCTGTTGATCTCAGTGGGTTTAAGCCTTTAGGGTCCAGCTTTGGTTTCCACCGGGGAGGGAGAAGGAGAGGACAGATGTACGGGGTGGGTTTTGCTGACCACCAGTGTCTGTCTAGTTTTCAGCCTCTCCCCTTCTGGCCCAGCGTGGGCGGCCAGTCCTCCAGGCCGCCAACATGGCTTGGTTGCCTGTGCCAATTCGACCCGGGTCTGACAGGGAGTACAGGGACTGTCTAGCTGCCGATGGAACCTTCCGTAAGGGTCTGGTCGGAGCCCTTGTGCGCGCGGGGACGTGGCTTTCTGCGCCTCGCAGTCCCTGTGTCTCCTTTTCCTGCTGCGACCTTTCAGCCAGCCCAGTTGTTCCTAAATTAGACCAGCAAGTTTGCGGGAGGCAAAGGGCCAGAGAGGCAGCAGAGGCTGGCGGGACAGTGGAACAGCCCTCTGGGGATGGCTGGCTTGCGAGGCCGTTGCGTGGCCTTGCCGCGCCCTTTAACCAAGACCGCGCTCCGCGAGAGGCCGGCGCGACGCTTTTGATTTCCGTGAGTGCATGGGGCAGTGAGTGCCAGAGGGTCAGGAATGCTTTTGGTGTTGGCAGAAGAAGGGAAGGGTATAGGTAGTGATAGACTGAGCTGAGACTGCAGTTGAGGTGGGTGGCTGCAAGCCCACCTTGTCCCCAGGCAGCCGTAGAGACGTGACTTTGCGGGTCTCTCACTGGGTCTTCATGGGGATTCCCCACCCCAGGTGTTAGGAGTCTCTAGCCTTCCACTGGACAAATCTGGTAACCGGCTTGTCTTGTTTTTGTCCGTGTGTGTGTGTGTGTGTGTGTGTGTGTGTGTGTGTGTGTGTGTGTGTGTTGGTGCGTGCTCCGACGCACGTGTGGTCCTTCCGTGGTGCCCTCTCCAGTGTCCCCAGAACTGAAGGATCGCAAAGAGGATGCAAAAGGGATGGAGGACGAAGGCCAGACCAAAATCAAACAGAGGCGAAGCCGAACCAATTTTACCCTGGAACAACTCAACGAGCTGGAGCGGCTTTTCGATGAGACCCACTATCCAGACGCTTTCATGCGCGAGGAACTGAGCCAGCGACTGGGGCTGTCTGAGGCCCGAGTACAGGTACCCCACTGCGAGCAGACGGACGCTGGGCCCTGAGAGCTAGAGCCCTGCACCTAGGGTTTGCAGGTAGCTTAGGGGAAACGCGTAGGCTGCTGGTGCAGGTGTCTGGTGTGAGATGAGAAAGCGGGGGGGGGGGGAGATATCTTTGCTAGATTTCTTATTTTCTAAAATGGATTTTGATCCCGTAGCCCCTTTCACCCCTAAGCCAACATATGTTCGCTGAAGAAGAAAGCTGCGCTGGGCTTGCTCCCAGAGTTTCTATTAACCACACCCCCCTCGCCTCGTCTTTTATGTGGTTTAATCCTAATGGGCCTACTTTTATAAGCCTTAAAAAAAAAATCCCACAGAAAACGTTTTATCTCTGAAGCCTTAAAAGTTACAACGAGTATTTTGCTCTCTGGAGTTGGTCTTGGGTTTGCCAAACGGATATACCAATTAGGTTTATAGATGTACGAACTATAAAGAAAATTAGCATCTGTTAAGTACAAAAATTTACAGTGTCTGTTAGCGGGTCGATCTCTAACCGGGTGTGAAACAGAGTACACCGAATGTATTCAGCCACCCTTTGTTCCTTCACTTAACCAAAGCAAAGAACCTGAACCCAGGAAAACTCCATTTTTAAAGCAACGAACACATCTTATTATTGATGTTCGCAAAACTTAACCTTCAGAAAATGCTCATATCACATGAAGTCAGAATTGCACCTTTTTTCATTATTGGTTGTTTAGGTGAATGTAAAACCAAAAAGTGAGGTTAAGGATAATCTAAAGGTGGAATTATAAACACACGTACCTATCCTTCCAGCTTTATGGGGAACAAATTTAAACGTTTCAGATTGTATTTCCGCTCAAATAATAAAATTGGGGGAAAATGATGGTCATTATTTGTTTGAACACATGGAGCAGTTTTAGCCTAGAAACATCTGCAGCTGTTACAAAGTATCGCTGTAACAGATACTCCCTGGGTCTCTAGGCAGAGAGACCACCATCTGTAAGGAACTATGCGCAATTCTTATGGGGCTTCCCCGCATCTTGTAATAGGATCAGGGAGAAAACAGAGCAGTAACGTGGACACAGGAAAAATAATAATAGGCCTCCTTGGTCATCGACGTCAATCCTAGAGCCTCCCTTTTTAAGCCTGTTCTGTTTTGCAGCCTGCGCTGAGCTCTCTAGAGACTCCACAACCCCTTAAAACCGTGATAATTATTGCAGCCCTGAGTAATAGTATCTCCATTCCAACTCTTCTAGGGGGGAAAAAAAGAGTCAAGAAGCCTCAGGCCATGTGAGTCACACAAAGGGTGCCACCCTGGCATGAAATCTACCCTTCTATTATACTCAATATCAGGAGAATTTTTGAAGATTTACATTGACTGTGGCACTTGGATTCAAAAACTTACCAGAAAAGGCTCTGAAGCAATATTTCCCTCTTAGGGTTTTTAAAAAAAAAAAAAAAACATTAATTTGTGAATCAATCAATATGCTGTGTTATTTGAACTGGAGTATTAAAAAGCAGGCCTTATTTAAATTTTTTTAAAAAAATTAAAAATTAGGAATGAATTGAAAAAGTTGGCAAGTTATTTAAGAACACCATATCCAGTATCCAGGGATTACTTGATTCATACCCCGCCTCCTCTGTCTGTGGCACACGTGTGTGTGTTTAAATGAACTTTATTGCTGCTCCTTTTTCCCCTCATACTTTCATTTAAGTTACAGGAGCTATTTTCTGGAATCTTTCCTATTGTCCTAACTGCAGGCAGTGGCTTTTTCTATAGAAGCAAATTAGATTATCATGATAATGGCACAATTATTCTGCCACCGTGTTACACTCTGTGCACAGAGGGACAGAGAAATTCTAAACTTCTTTGTAGTAAGGCTTATACAACACTAATTACCTCCCCTCCCCTGCATATCCCTCCCCCCACCAAAATAAGAGTCATTATTTGCTTTACTGTTTGGGTTTTTCTTTGAGATGAAGCTAATTAATATTACAGGCTATTACTAAGTCCATTCTTCTTGGGTCTTAACTGGGTAAACATTTAAACCCATTATCACATTGGTGTCAGGTACCAGGGAGTGTTTTAGGCCCCTGGGACTCTGTAATGTGGAAAGATGAAACCGGAACTAATAGTAATTTATCAAGGAACAATTTTTCCTACAAAGAATCTAAACAATTTTTCCTACAAAGAATCTACAAAAAAATCTTAAAAAAATCTTTTTTTTAGATTCTATTTTCTACTTTATCTACATTTCTCATTTTGAAAATTGACTTAAAACTTGCACTTCATATCCCAACATTGACCTAAACACTACTTTTTTTTTCATTGCACGACTATAATTTAAGACGTTAAGATGTTTTGAATCATCAAGTTTTATGATTTTTCTCCCCCCCCCTCTCAACTTGTAGGTCTGGTTTCAAAATCGAAGAGCTAAGTGTAGAAAACAGGAGAATCAGCTCCATAAAGGTATATCTTATCATGCATTTTATTTGTAAGTAAAAGTGGGGAGTGGAGGGATATTGCACTAAAAAAAAAAATCTCAGGGATGCTGGTAGGACTTGATTTAAGCAAAATTTCTGGACAATTAATGAAAGTCCTACTACTTCTAAACCAGCTGCAACTTATTTCATTCCTAGCAGCAATTTAGAAAAAAAAAAAGACACTCCATTCCTACTAGAATCGGTTCTATCTTGCTACCACTTGGCACCTTGGGAATTTCGACAAGAAATGTTGACCTCACCTCTTCTGTTTCATTTCCCTTTTTGTTGTTGTTGTTGTTGTTTTTATAGGTGTCCTTATAGGGGCCGCTAGCCAGTTTGAAGCTTGTAGAGTTGCACCCTATGTCAACGTAGGTGCTTTAAGGATGCCGTTCCAGCAGGCAAGTACAACCTAGCTCAAAGCGGTTTAAGTGTAAAAAGGCCTGGCTGTTTGTTTGGACTGTTGAACAGACCCTGTCTCTGAGCCCCAATGTCCATTCAGTTGAAGAACCCATTTCAAGACTATATAATGGTCCCGCTCTCCTTTAAAAACCTATACAGTGGCATGGCCTCGAATACTCAGTGCTCTCTGTTTTCATGGGGACCCCCGAAGGAGCCTGAAGGCAGTAACCTATCCTTTAAAAAATGCATTTAAGATTACACTTGGGGAGTAGAAGGAGCAGCCTTTGATTAGGATTTCGTCAAATCAAATACAGAGGCCTCTCCAAAGGTGTTTTAAAAGCAATCCTCAGAATATTCTTGCTAGGTGTCTTCTACCCCCAGTCACATTCAATGTCTCTGGCAGAAGACAAACAAACACAGCTATTCCCAATTCAGACTTGTTTTCAAAAAGCTGTCCTTAAAAAAAAAAATAGGCTTCCTCTCTGATAGACAGTGAAGACTTGGTCATCGCAGGGCTGGTTGTCCTACCTCAGTTATCCCTTTCTCAGCCATAAGAGGAAAAAAAAAAGACCTTTAGAACAACTTTTTTAAAGGAAAGCCTGCAGCAATGATTTAGTCCTGGGAAATCCCAGTGTTCTGAACTCTCCACTCTTGAAGCCCGAGGGCAAAATGCTTTCCTTGCCACTCTCTGACCTTCCCCATCTTCAGCAGGCATCCCTGCTCACCAAGGCTGTAATGCCAGAGATGAGCTCTCCATCACCAGTACCCTGGACTGGGAGCCTCCAGGTGATACTATCTATGGAGAATTAGAATTAGAGAGAGCTGAGTTTCCCCACCTCACGAGAAGATGCTTGGACCCTGATGGGAAGGAAGCCATTTGAAATGAGGAGAGTTGTGGAGCGGGGGACAGGTAGAACTTACTAAGACACTGGCCCTGCTAAGAAGGTAGAGATCTTCAGGCCAGTAGATTCAGCCTCAGAGAGAAGACTATTGGGAATTTAGACTAAGTCCCGGTTGAGACCTGAAGATGCAAGACTGTCCCTAAGTGGCAAGAAAAAGTTATGCATTTTATTTTTAGTAGTGTGTCCAAGGTGTTTGTGACAGAGACAAGAGGAGGGTAACAGCCCTTAAACCCAACCTTTTCAAAATATCGCTAATTTGAGGTGGTGTTGCATGGGTATCAAGGTCCATACAGCCATCAAGTCCCCGAAGGGGCCACAACATTCCTGCAGACAGGGATGAGGAACCCAAACAAACATGTTCATAATGACCTGGGGGTAGTGATGGGGTGCCCCAGATTTAGCAAAACCAAAAACCTGTAATACCCTTCTCCAAACGGATGTTTAGCAAAATGTAGCTTCCCTGTCGCGCACCCCAATTCTCCCCATAGCCAAGTTGGACGCCGTTAATGTTCTGTTTCTATTCTGTTGTTACCCTAGGATAGTCATTGCAACGTGACGCCCTTGTCCTTTCAGGTTCAGGCGCAGCTGCAGCTGGACAGCGCCGTGGCGCACGCGCACCACCACCTGCATCCGCACCTGGCCGCGCACGCGCCTTACATGATGTTCCCGGCACCGCCCTTCGGACTGCCGCTGGCCACGCTGGCCGCGGACTCAGCCTCCGCCGCCTCGGTGGTGGCTGCTGCCGCCGCCGCCAAGACCACCAGCAAGAACTCCAGCATCGCAGATCTCAGACTAAAAGCTAAAAAGCACGCGGCCGCCCTGGGTCTGTGACGCCGACGCCGGCGCCACGGTCGCTGGAGCCTCCCGAGCGGCGCGACCCCGCACGCCCTCACGCGATCGGCTGCTTCTCCCGCACCCGCTTCGGACCGCCTAGGCCCGCCCCTTCCCCGCTGACTGCCTCCCGTTTCTTTCTGCACCCTGGATTCCCAGGGCCGGAGTCTGCGTTGGACCCGGGATCCCACGAGGGCCACCAGCCCAGGGGCTCTTGGGACTAAAATTCGGCTTTGTAGGAGCGGGTTTGGATAAGTCTGGCTAGAGACTGGACAAAGGAGTGTGGGAACAGCGAGAAGTGGATAGCGGCAAGACTGCGGCGATGGACTCCTACATTGAAATAAAATCATGCTAACAACAAACGAGCAAAAACAAAAAGAATAGAGAACAAACTAGAGAGAAAAGGAGAAAGGGAGCTTGTTTCTTATTGCTATTTGGCTGGAATTCGAAAGAGAACGATGAAGCAAAACAAGTCTAAAAATTATTTTGTACATAAAAATACGGAAAAATAACCTGGATGAATCTTGAGAGAAAGGGGGGGAGGGGTCTACCAACTAAAATGTATGTTTTTTTTAATGGCCCAAGAAAGCAAAACAGAAGGAAGAGGTATACTTATTTAAAAAAAATTAACATGAAAAAAATGCGCAGCTGGGAAGTTCACAGGTTTTGAAGCTGACCTTTTTCTGCGAAGTTCACTTTAATATGAGACATTCGATAAGAGAGGCGGGCCTCCTTTTACGTTGAATCAGATGCGTTGAGTTTAAAAACACCACGTTTGGAAGAGCAAGAAGAGGGAAGACGGTGTGAAAACGAGGAGGAAAAAAAAAAAGGACGTTAATACAAAAAAAAAAAAGTGATGCCACAGACAAGGGTTCCTCTGAAAAATTATTATGGCAGAACTGTCCAGACTGCTGACAGTAAATTCTGGTTTGCATGTTACTTGTATTCCATTGATGGTGTCCCCTGCCCTCCCCACACTCAATGTGCACTCTCCACACCTTCCTTCTCAGTGTGGAAAGCGTCTGGATGTAGATCCACATCTAATTTGTCCGGCCTTTAATCCCAAGGGGCAAAGGGAAAAAGTCGGAAGGGAGTTACACTCTTGAGTCTTCCAAGAAGATAGAGGCGGTTAGCAAAATACAGGGAAAAGAAAAAGAGCAAAGGAAGCCATGAAGGTATACAGCCGCGCATCGTGATAGACGCGTCGTCGGTTCCCTCCCTTTTCGTGAATTCCCCTTGCTGGTTTCTTGAAGTCCTGTTTGAGGATAATGCTTTATTTCCCCCTCTCTATCCTGTCCAATTCACCTTAAACGACACCCAGCTAGGTACAGACACTAGGTGTGTGTAAAATATGTTGATAAACACGAACAAAGTTTATTTTGGCTATAATGTGTGAACTAATGGTTGACTTTCAACATTTGCATTTTATCTCACAAAGGTGTATTCATTCAAGTAATCTTTTTATTTGTTTCAATTCATGTAGCTATTTAAACAGGGACACCTTGGGCTAAGCAACCTGTAGTCCAAATTCTCTAGCAAGCCTGCTTAAGGGCTCCCCCCCCCTTTTAATTTACAAGAAAGAGGAGAAGCTCTTCTTACTGAACTTCGGTATGCGTTTGAGCTTTGTAACTATTTGTTCTCCATGAAAACAAAATTATTTATATTTGCCATATTTTTTCTAGTGTATTAAGTTATTTTAAACAAAAGATGCTGTTATGACGTGTTGTCAGTACAAAATGTTTCGGCTCCACTTCTGTTGAACCATTTAAATAAGTGCCAAGTTATTAACCGAAGACACTTTGCGATCAATTGAATGAAAATAGTATTGTTTCATTTGATGGGGTTCGCGTCATCTTTGTTCTTGTTACTATTAAAATATCCGGGTTACTCTTCCTTCTTCCTTTTTGATGCTATACTCATATTCACAAACACACACACATATACACAGACACACACACGTTAAGAGGCGCTTCCCTCTGCATTTATGTGAGGTAATCAGGGTACCCTGAGACGGGTGGCCCTGTGGATCCCTAGCACTCAGAGCAACCCCATTCGCCTCACATTAAATGCCTGCTACGGAGACCAACTTATGCTAAATCAACAAAAAGGAACAGATTAGAAAAACAACAATAATAGAATTCTCCTCCCAAGACGTTTCTCCTTCTTCACTTTGCTAGACTTTCACCCTTAAAGTTTGTATGGGTCATTTGGGGACAAGAGGAATCATGCAACTGCCCCCTGGGTTTGTTATATATAGCATTATCAACAATCGATCCCCGATCGCCTAACTTCCTGGAGCTGCTGGTTTGGAAGTAAACTCAGAGCAGGAGCAAGGCGTAGAAGCACAGGGAACAAAGCAACACCCCCCAACCCACCTCCAGTTTGGCTTCAGTCTCCCTCTTCCAAATGCTCCATAAGCTCGAAGATGGGCTTGTGTGTGTGTGTGTGTGTGTGTGTGTGTGTGTGTGTGTGTGTGTGTGTGTGTGTGTGTGTAGGGGGGGGGATGTTTGGGCTTGTGTTTGCCCGGAGCATGAAGAAAGACCTGGAAGCCCAATCCCAGCCAGGCCGGAGTCCGGAATGCCCTTTCTTGCACGCGCCTGGCTCCTTAGAGAGGAGCCCTCTGCGGAGGTCGCAGATGTCCTAGCATCCCCTAGTGTCACAAGCTGGCAGATAGTAGTGACCCCCTACGGAGCCCGCACAACGCTCTGCTTTCCTTGGGGACCCAGCTCGCCTTTGAAGCTTATTCACAGACTAGACGTGGGGAGAGAGGTTGGTCTGTCCCTCAGCTACCAGAGGCTGCTGAGCAGGAATTGGCCTTGTCCTCCCTGCTTAGCCCTGTGGCTCTCCTAGTAGGTGAAGGTCGCGGTTGGCCTTCGTCCTTCTCTCTGGGCCGCCTTGGAGAGATCCAGAGGCTCCCACCCGGCCTGGTTCTGAACCCTCAGGCTCCAAGTGACAATCCTAACCCCGGGGCAAAGGCGGGATCCACCATTTGCTTGACCCCCAAGAAAACATGGAGGTTACACAGGGCAAACATGGGTCATGGGAGCGGCATGGGACCCTGTGTGGTTTCTTCAGGGCATCCTGAGCTAAGTCTCAGGTCAAGGGAGGTGGCAGCTGACACTGGGTACCAACCATGCTCACGTTGCCGCCTACCCTGAGTGCTTAAGAAAGATCAAAGGTTCCTACTCAGGTCAGAGACACCAGCCTCCACTTCCTCTCTCTTGAGGCTCAGGAGAATACAACCCAATCACCCTAGCTGTCTGGGGTGGGAGCCTTTGATCCAGGCTCTGTCATAGGCTCTCTGGGCCAGTTTTCCAGATCTGTGTAGCCCAAACTGTTGGGCAGACAACTGGGTGAGCCAGGTACAACCAAACCCAGCGCTTTTGGAACCTTCTCCAGAAGGGGGTTTGAGGATGTGATGTCTTCATTTTAAACATGGACCGTTATTAATGATGTTATTTTATTTGGGCCAAAATGCAATAATTGTAACCAGTTATCAGTAAAGGAATCCCCTAACCTTAATCTTTAGTAAGAATCTCTATGTTGGGGTGGTAATGGGGATGTGGGTGGGGGTAGGCTAAGTCAAAAGGGCTTACTCAAGACATGATTACTGTTAAGAACTCTAGTCCAGGAGTCCCAGTTTAAAAAAAAAATGCTCAGAGTTGAACTGATACACATCGATTTTGCCCACTCCCCTACAGAATTGTAACTTTTTAGATCCTCAGATGGTAATACTTTAGTATAATGCAATGCTCAAGTTTCGGAACTATTTTGATTTCTGAAAAAATGCCGTTTTGGCTTCAGCAGCATGGGATCCTGTTTTTTCTTCACAAATCAGTTTACATCATAAATTGCAAACATTTGCAATAAGATCCCGAGATTGTTTATTTTACATAACCTCAAGCACTTGCCTATGTTAGACACCAGTACAGAGAGCCTGTTAGATCAGCCTAACGTGTGTCAGGGAATTAAAGGATCACTCCTTTTTCATCACATAAACAAAGCATTTAAGACGCTTTTGATTGTCAGTTCCCCAATTTTTAAAGTCTTACAATTGGCTATTAATTTTAGAGTCATTCGGTGCAAAACTAATTACTAAAGTCATATCCTGGTTTAATTAAATGTTTCTGGGCCAAAGAAAATGATGTTCTTCTACATGGGGGAAGTGGATGATTGTTTTCAACATTATATTATTTTAGTTCAAACATAAATAAAGCCTGCAAATTCTAATGTGGGGAGAAAGGCCTAAAATGGTTTCCTAATGTGCCATTAGGACAGTTAGTCAAGATGCATTAAAGCAACATCTGAAACCCAGAAATAATAAATATGTCATTCTAATGAGAGTGTTAACTTATGGATAATTTATTCAAGGTAGTTTTTACATTTCACATGGAATGTCTTATTATGACCTGCCTGACTACTGTGATGCTTGTTTTTCAAAACCTAATTTATATAGGCTTGGAATATACATAATTCATAACTCCTGTTGATATATGTATACACACTTTGAATTTTAAGTCTTCACAATATGTTTGGATGTTTGCTAGCATGTTTTTAAGACAATTGAAATAAAAGCATACAAACATAAAATGTGTTAAACATTATATTGAAAGCAATGCTTGCCCTGTGCCTGAAGAAAAAGTTGTCGAAAATGAAAGGAACAGAGCGTTAGCTAATGTGTGAGCTCGGGTATACAGCTAGAAAGTGAACACTCCAATATATCAGGTGGGATATTCTTATGTAAGAAATATGCAAATCCTTAGGACTTACATGTAGCATGTCTGCTGCCTATGCAATCTGTTCGTGTCCCAAATTCGAGAAGCAAAATTTAAAACAAAGTTGAGTCTTCAAGCATTTTGTTTGGGGTATTTTGTGTGTCAGTGACGGTAACCTCTGCGTATGTCTTCAGTACGTGAACATTTAGGATAGCGCTTACATTGAGTTCTATTGACACGAGTAAAGGATTTAAAAATGTAATCAAATCGATCACAGAGAGGAGTAAGCACTATTTCCTCTTCTTTCCTTTTCTGTTTGCACACACTGCTCACATGCAAGGGTCTTCCTTCGTTCTTGCTCAGGCAGAATGGTGATTAACATATACCCAGGAACCTCACTCACAGGATTCCACCTTGCTGTTGACCAACCCTGTGATTCTGGGTGAGTTTCTCTTTCTGTTTCTTAGTCTCCTTCGGAGGAATGGGGCCACAAGCAGCATCTGTCTCGTGGAGTGAGCAGAAGGATTAAACAGGTTAACGTTCAGAAAGTCCTTAGACCAGAGAACCTTACAATATGTGTATTAAGTACTTAAGACTAGTCGTCTTTAAAAAAAAAGGCGAATAAGCATTGAACTTTGTACTGAAGACCTTAAGGGCAAATAAGGTACAAGATAAGTAGGAGAAAATCTCATTGCATGGCCAGAGGAAGGTTTTTATGTACTAGTTTATGATTTTAGCTAATTGCTTAGTCACCATGAACGTTGTCTGGAACATGTGACATCATGTCACATGTAAGGAGGAGACTTCCATACACGAGCAGTTTATAAAATGTACATCATTATGCATATGACGGATAATATTATTCTTCAGCCTTGTACCACTAATAAACTCGGATATCAGGTGTGGCACTTGCCCTCAAGGGGCTTAATGTCTGGAGAGACAGTTCAGGGATGCATGGGTACTGCTGGGAAGTCTGTGCTAAATGCAGTTGCTTACAGGTCTTCAGACACGTTCTGGGCATCTGAATGGCCACACCGCACATGTGGGGCTTGTTGCCCCATTTCTGGAAACTGAACCTTCCTTAGGAATGGTGCAGGGACACCCAGAGGTTAAGAAGCACACTTCGTTAGAAGTAAATGTATACCATATGTGGTTGTGGTTTGTGTTCCATGGGACCATCTGCATTTTCCTTGGCTGCCCAGATTTGTAGAGCATTAGCAGTTAAATGCCCCCAAGATGCAAAGCCTGCTGAATAAGAATTCTTAAAAGAAGTTTGGAAACATATAATACCAAACAAGGAGCATTTACTTTACTACTGTAAAGATTTGTAAGACGAACAGTTGAGTCGTTATTGTGGGCTAAATTAAGAAGGACCTCTTCTTAGTGCCAAAATTCAATAATATTTATTAACATCGCCCTTTGTTTAATATGATTATATGTAGTGCTCAGAGAACTTTTGTTTTGTTTTGTTTTGTTTTTGAGACAGGGTTTCTTTGTGTAACTCTCCTGGAACTCGCTCTGAGGATCAAGCTGGCCTCGAACTCACAGAGATCTGCCTGCCTCTGCCTTCCTGAGTGCTAGGATTAAAAGTGTATGCTACCACCCGTGACTTTAAAGCACTTCTTAATATATCTTTTTGGGGAGTCAGCATGTTGACATGGTATATGGCTACTCTTTAAAGGCAAGTATTTCTGAGTTCAAATCTCAGCTATAAATTTTAAATGTGAATTTTTAAGTAAATTTTCCTCCTAAAATCTGTGTCCTGTTAGTATTCTATAACGCATATCTTTCAGATTATTGTGAGGTTCCAATAAAATGAGATGTATTGCATGCTTGGTATACAATGAGCTTCAACAATTTCCCATCTCTCCTAGGCTTTTGTTATTTACCCTTTCCATATTGTGACATAAAAATATCTGTAATTAATCTCTCTGTAATTAGAAGTAGGCTGAGAAATTTGGGGGAACAAAGTATTCCTATTTGTTCCAAACCCTTACTATGAATATTGATTACTTGTATGATGTTGCATGCTTTGAAGTTTGGAATAAAACTGACTTCAAATCTTGCCAATCTTATTTTTAGAATTTTTGAGTAATTATGATTTTTAGCTCTCTCCCTTTGTATAGCACAAGCAATTCTTTCTTTGTACCTAGTAACTCAAGGATTTTCTTTATGTGGAGTTTCTCCAGAGCCTCTGACCTTCAGTTGTCTATATTCTGGAATGCCAGCACACAAATCAAGCCCTGGCATTAACTCTGTAGTCACTTTGATATTAGATTGATTGTCCTTCTGCTGCATATTTATTGAATACATTTTGTATGCTTCAGTGGAAAGGAAGAAGAAAATAAACTGCCCTTAAAAATGATTTTTAAAAGGCCTATCAATCTATCCAAATTCTTAGTACTTGTGCTGCATTGTTGTGCATTATGTTTGCTGGCATTACTGGCTTAAAATGTAATTATCTGTCTCATGTACAATATATTTACTGAAGTTCTCACTTGTCAGCAGTTGGGTTTCTTTTGAGGCTTGTGTAGCATCTACTAAAACTTGGTCTCTCCCAGTAGTCACTTTTCAGATAGAAGTTAGATGAGACGCTTCGGAAAGAGAGAAGCAGGCCCTCTGATGGTTGTGAGAAAAGGGGGAGAAATAATAATGACCTGCTAAGACATCTGCTTCTGAATTCCTGTAACCTGGAGAAATTCTAGACTACCTGGGAAGAGGAAAGTTAAGGTTACAGTGGAAGAAAACTTGTGAATAAGTTGTCCTTGGTTAGATGGGTTAGCACTCTGGGTAGGTCTGTTGTGATTCCCAGCACCCTTGAAAGCAGAACGAGGAAGGCTCCTGGAGAAAGCTAAAGACACAGAAGAAACTAAACTTCACTGGCTTTGAGACTGCAGGAAGGAAGGAATGCAGGTGGTCTCCTGATGCAAGGCAAGAAATGTCTTCAGAGGTCTAGGAAGAAAGCAGCCCACCTTACTTCAGATTTCAGTACAATGAGATCTGCGCTAGGCTTTTAAAGCCCAGAATTGTAATATAACTGATTTGGATTGGTTGTGGGGTTGTTTTGATACAGGATGTTACAATGTAGTCCTGGCTAGCCTAGGACTCTCTATGTGGACTAGGCCGACAACCATTGCTTGCCTCTGTCTCCGGGGTGCTGGAGTTAAAGGCTTGCGCTAGCCTTTAACTAGCCCAATTTGGATTGTTTTAAGGCACAAAAATCTATAAAAATGTGTTGTAACAGCAATAAAAAAAACCAATATAGGGCCAGGTAAGGTGGCTCATACCTGTAATTCCAGCACTATATCGGTGGGGCAGAAGCAGGACAATTATTTTAAGTTCTAGGCTCCATACTGAATTCCAGACTAGTCTTGGCTACAGTGTGAGACCCTCTCTTAAAAATCTGATCACTCCTCTGATAAAGAATATATAGGGAGGTTTTTACTTACATATGTAAATCAATATTCACATATACATATTTGTCTATATATACAACAGAAACATATGCATTTATACAATACACATATATGCATGTGTATAGAAGCACATATATGTAAATTCATATGTGTATATGTAATTCTGTTTTTACACACACATGTATGCTTTTATATACATACACATGCTTCATACACATATGTGTATACATATGTACACATATGCTTTTAGTTTTTCCAATGTGTGAGGCATGCTTCTGTGTCTGTTCAATAGCAAGAGTCCTCCAAAAGCTGGATTTGGGATGTTTTGCCACACCCTAGAGTATGACACCCTATCGGCCATACAGACATCCACATACCACCCTTTGTGTATTGTGGAACCCTTTGCAAATCTCTCCTTACTCTAAAATAAACCTGCAAAGTAACATTCATTCCTTTATAAAGGCGGAGCCGGCCATGAAAGCTTTGGTCTTGTTTTTTATTTTGCTCATTATTTTCTGTTGCTAGTAGCATCATAGTAAGGAAGGAATGTGAGCTTTAAGCTCCGAAGTTCGTCGCTAACCCACGGAAAGGGAACAGCCTGAGCAATTGAGCTTGTCTGTCAAGCTGGTCAAGGTGGAGAGTAATGTGGTCTGGGGTTCCCAGAGCCCATTGGACCTTTGACCTTTTCTGTTGAGACTATTGATCTGGGTTAATAGTCAGCACCAGTTGTGCTGTTGGTGAGTTGTGTGGCTGTGTGGGATTCCTCATGGAGTACAAATGAGGCTCTGACCAACTCAGAGGGTAATTGGTCCCTTTTGTAGTTTTCCAAGATTAGGATGGGAAATTAGAATAAATGGGTCTTGACAGGCAAAGTGAACACTCATTGCTAGAACGTTTGCAGTTGTCTCAGTGACAAAACAGTGACATTGGGCACAGGATTGATTCCATCTTCGGTACCACGAACACTCTTTACCAGGGCTACCATGGTCTCAAGTCCAGTAAGGGGGGGGCAGGATAATGTGGAAACCTCCAAGGTTACTGAAGCAGTGAGCGAGGTGGGCTTATTCTTGTCCCATGGCTTCTTGCCTCCAAGTGCCATTCTTCTCATCCCACCAAACTGGGTGCCCAGTGAGACAAATTGTATTCGGTGGACATAAGGGCTATGCTTCTTAATAACTTGAAATGAGGGGTAACAAAAGAGAAACAAAATCAAAGGAACAGCACCAACTTCCATGTGATTCCCAGCCAGCTCTTTAGTGCTGAGAAAGCAGGGAAGCCCTTTTCCTTTTCTACCCCCTTTAGGAAGCGACTTCCCACTCCACCCGGTGGTCAGTCTTCTGTCCTGCCTTCTAAGTCACTGGGCTCACGTAACTCCTTCATTCTCTACGCAGGTGTCAGTGCTTGTAGCTTTCTTACATTTCTGCTTCCATCGGCCAGACCCCCTTGCCTGATGTCCCCTGGAACTCTGGCATCCTTGAAAGCTAAGGAAATGGAAGGTCTTGTTAACATGAGGTGGGGGATGGGACTAAGGGCAAACCGCAAATATTGAAAGAATAAAGATAAGGAGGAAATCGAGTAGGCTAAATTTCGACGACTCCTACCTGATGTGGGAGTCCCTTCTGTGTGCTGTCATTACCTTTAATGAATAAAGAAACTGCCTTGGTCTGTTGATAGGGCGGAACTTAGTAGGCAGGGAAGACAGAACTGAATGCTGGGAGGAAGAAGGGCAGAGTCAGAGAGAGACAGCATGGATCCGCAGCCAGAAGCAAACATGCTGAATTTTACCCGGTAAGCCACTGCCACGAAATGGGTTAAATTAATATAAAAGTTAGCCAATAAGAAGCTAGAGCTAATGGACCAAATAGTGATTTAATTAATACAGTTTCTGTGTGGTTATTTCAGGGCTAAGCTAGCCGGGCAGCCAGGACAAACAAGTTGGCTCTCCTCCTTGCAACACATACCCATCCAGTTCAGTAAGAAATTATCCGTGGAATGATCTGGGCAGCATAAATGAAGACATTCGCTCCTCAGGACCCCTGTATAACTTTATACAACTGTGTAACTATAACTATACATATATATGTAAATATATAAAGTCACTCATTAAACTTTCTTTTAAATCTGAGGCGAGGGCCTTGGGATTACATCTCCATGCTTTGCATGGTATAATGCCCAAAGGTTTTAGTTCAATGTTTACCAAAGATAATTAAAAAGCTAAATGAAGCAATAAAAATATATACCTGAATCAAAGGAAGGAAACATAATTATATGAATGAAATTCAAAGTACTTGGTAAGCTTCCAAGCTCCAAGCATGTACTATAGAGCAGGCTCTAGCAACTATTTAGGATAGTCAAGGGAAGATGGGATGTCCTGAACGTCTGTAAAGCTTGGAAACGGTGTGATTGGCTCTGAGCAGTACCCAGGGTTGGAGTCTTCTGAGAGTGCACATTAGGAAAATGGACTAAGAGTTAATTTCCACTTCAAAGAGACAGTACTACTCAGCAGTATTTTTTTAGTCTCCTACATTATAGCGAAGCATTTATTTATTTTAAATGACTTATTTTTATTTCATTTTTGTTTTTTTTGAGACAGGTTATCTCTGTACTGTAAAGGCTCTCCTGTAACTAGCTCTAAAGACCAGGTTGGCCTCCACCTGATATCCACCTGCCTCTGCCTCCCAAATGCTGGGATTAAAGGCATGTACCATCAGCACCTGGAAGATTTATTTATTTTTATTTTATGTGCATTGGTTTTTTGCCAAGGGTGTTGGGTCCCCTGGAACCGGAGTTACAACAGACTGCTGTGAACTGCCATGTGGATGCTGGGTCTTCTAGAAGAGTAGTCAGTTCTCTTAATCACTGAGCCATCTCTACAGCTAAGCTGAGTATATATAATCATGTAATATATATAGGGAAAATGTTTGCCTTCTTCATTCTATTGAGTTTTTTCTTCTTCCCTTCCCTCCTTTCTTTCTTTCTTCCTTCCTTCCCTCCTTCCTTTCTTCCTTCCCTCCTTCCTTCCTTCCCTCCTTCCTTCCTTTCTTCCTTCCTTCCTTCCCTCCTTCCTTCCTTTCTTCCTTCCTTCCCTCCTTCCTTTCTTCCTTCCTTCCTTCCTTTCTTTCTTTCTTTCCTTTTTCTTTCTCTTCAAGACAAGGTCTAACTATGTAGCTTTGGCTGTCCTGGAACTCACTGTGTAGACCAGGTTGGCCTTGACCTCACAGAGATCCTCCTGCCTTTGCCACCCAGTGCTGGGATTAAAGGTGTGCACCACTACACCCTATTTGTGTGTTTGTTTGTTTATTTTGGTTTTTTGAGACAGGGTCTCTGTGTATATCTCTGGCTGTCCTGGAACTCACTCTGTAGACCAGGCTGGCCCCCAACTCACAGAGATCTGCTTGCCTTTGCCTCCTTAGTGCTGGGGTTAAAGGCATACACCACCAGTGCCTGGCTATTTTGTGTGTGAATTCGTGTGACTTAATTTTTATTTTATGTGGATGAGTGTTTTGCCTGCAAGTGTGACTATATACCACAAGCATGCTTGTGGAGGTCAAACGAGGAGACATAGATAGCTGTGAGCCCCATGTGGGTGCTGCAGAATTAAACCTCAGTCATCTCCAAGAGCAGCACAGAATAGTTTCTCCAGCCCTGACTTTCTTTAATAACTTACTAAATATTTCAGTGATACTTTTGAATCATACCCAAATCTAACGCTTTTCTGTTCCCGTTTATCTCTGATTTTCATGTGTAATTGCCAATGAAACTTGAAATTTATGCCCTGGCAATGCTGAAGCATTCATGGGCAACCCATATACGGTGATTCTGTTGAACTTATCCATATTGGGTTTCATGGTCTAAGTTGATGAGAATGACTGACCAGTTCTCTTCCTCAAGAAGGCACTAGATCTCATTATATATGGTTGTGAGCCACCATATGGTTGCTGGGAATTGAATTTAGGACCTTTGGACGAGCAGACAGTGCTCTTAACCGTTGAGCCATCTCTCCAGCCCATAATTTACCAATACCATTCTTTTATCATTCTGGATTTACTTTCTGTTCTTATATGTTGAAATTCACAAGTTTGTTCTGTTTTTTGTTTGTTTGCTTGTTTTTTGTTTTGTTTTGTTTATTGATAGTTTTAATTATTACTTTAAAAAATACCAATCCAAATTCCCACTCCCTCCCCTCCTTGCAGTCCCTTTCCTCTCCCTCTACAGACCCTCTCACCCCACCCCTCCAACCCTAAGGGAGTGCCACATACCCCTCCCTGTAGAAAGTTCAAGGCCCTCCTACTATGTCTAGGTTGAGCAAGGTTTACATCCAGAGAGAATAGGATCCCATGAAGCTGGTACATGCAGTAGAGACACATCCCAGTGTCACTATCAGTGGCCCCCCAGTCTGCCCCAGCTGTCAACCCCCTTCAGAGGGTCTTGGTTGTTTCCATGCTCGTTCACTCCCAGTCCAGTTGGAGTTGGTGAGCTCTCATTGGCTCAAGCAAACTGTCTCAGTGGATGACCCCCTCATGGTCTTGAATTCCTTGCTCATACTCTCACTCCTTCCACTTTTCAACTGGATCTTGGGATCTCAGTCCAGTGCTCATATGCGAGTCATTGCCTCTGTTCCCATCTGTTGTTGGACAAAGGTTCTATGGTTATATTTAAGATAATCATCAGTCTGACGACAGGGTAAGGTCAGTTCAGATACCCTCTTCTCTATTGCTTAGGGTCTTAGCTGGGGTCTTCCCTATGGGTTCTTGGGCATTTTTCTAGAGCCAGGTTTCTTGCTAACTCCAAGATGGTTTCCTCAACCAAGATATCTCTTTCCTTGCTCTCATATTTGTCCTTCCTCCATCTTGACTATCCCATTCCCTCGAGTTCTCCTCAACCCCCTTCTCCCCTTCCTTCTATTCCTTGCCTCCTGCTCCCAAATTTTTGTCTGATTCCAATTTCCAGGTGGGTCTATATATGTTTTTCTTTGGGTTCACTTTATTACTTAGTTTCTCTAGAATCCTGAACTATAGGCTCGTTGCCTATATATCTTCCTATATAGCCTAGGGTGCCCTCGAACTCACTAGGTAGTCCAGGATGACCTCAAACTCTCTGCAATCTTCCTGCTCCAGTGTTCCTAAAGGCTGGGACTACAGACATGTACCGCTGAGTCTAGCTTATAATTTTTGCAGCTCACCGTAATTCATTTGACTACTTTAAAATGTCCCAGTGAGGACTGCTATCCATTTAGGTATCTGCTCTCACACGATGCATGCTAGAGCTGTTATGATTTGTTTAGAAGGCACTCAGTGCCCTGAGATGTATGTAAGTCCAACAGTGAGCAATGAGAGGGGAAAGAGAGCAAGCGTGGAGCCCTAGAGTACTGCATCGAGAAGAAGCTGGGGAGAAGAGCAGACATCAGCTAAAGAAGACTGGATGAGGCGCAGAGAAACCAAGAGAACACAGGTGACTGGAAGTCAGCTGAAAAACCATGGACCAAGGGAGAGGCAGGAAAAACTGAAAAATGACCACAGAGACCTTATCATATAGAGGTCGTTAGTGGCATCTGCTCAGAGGATCCTGCAATAACCTTGTAAGTACGTCCCACGGTTCCAGTTTCTCCTTCCACAGCCTATCACTCCTCTCATTACCCAGAGCTGCTTTCCTTCCCTCAGAGATAGGCACATTGGAAGGCCCTTTCACTTTCCAGAAGCTCCGGAGTGCTTGGAGTGCTTAGAGAATTCAATTCAAGCCCTTAGGTGTAACGTCTATGTTGAGTTGGCTTTGCACTTTTTTTTTTCTGTTTGATTAGCTAAGCTGCCCACTCCTTCTTCCCTCCTTTTGGGAGCTAATGTCAGATCCCAAATACTGTAAACTTTTGTTTCTGCTAGGACATCACTTTTGGGTTTCTCTAGCTCCTCTGCATGGTTCAGCTCAAATTTCAGCACTGAATTTTCTTCCTGTGCATTCCTGAGCTACCCAGATCCCTTGTGTGCTGTTGTAGAACTCTCAGCATATATATCTCCCAGAGTGTCATTATACTACAGTGTAACTATTATACTACAGTGTAACTATTATACTACAGTGTAACTAACTATTATACTACAGTGTAACTATTACATTACAGTGTAACTATTATATAGAGTGTAACTATTATATATAGTGTAACTATTACACTACAATGTAACTATTATACTACAGTGTAACTATTACACTACAGTGTAACTATTATATACAGTGTAACTATTACACTACAGTGTAACTATTA
>JAQHUG010000039.1:6145181-6165960 GCA_028555095.1 Dicrostonyx torquatus | reverse complement strand
AGTGTAACTATTATACTATAGTGTAACTATTATACTACAGTGTAACTATTATACTACAGTGTAACTATTATACTACAGTGTAACTATTAAACTACAGTGTAACTATTATACTACAGTGTAACTAACATTATACTACAGTGTAACTATTATATACAGTTGTAACTATTTACATGCTTGTCTACTTCAAACAGAGTGTGGAAAGCCTTGAAAGCAAGGATCATTGCTTAGTTTCTTCAATACCCTAACAGTCCCATAGAAGGGGCAAGAACATAGTAGAATTCTTTTCTTTTTTTTTTGTGGAAATTGCATCTCTCTATAGATTCGTAAGTTTAGTTGAGACCAATATGAACTATTACAGAATGATTTTTGGGTTGGAGCTAGCCAAAGACTGTTTGGTGTTGTCTGAGGAAGAAGGTAGGGAGGATACTTACTTTTTATTTCAAATGAAATATAGGGAAAGTTAAGCAGAATAGTTTGTGATAAGACACATTTCTTATATGGCTCAGAGAGAGCACTAAGGTTTACTGGCACTGATTTGCTTAAGGCAATTCTAAAGATGAATTCCCCAAACATCCTGAGTAGGAACTTTTGCTGGACTGCTGGGTTTTTCACGATGACTTCTTTAAAGGACACTGTAAGCTGTGGTATCTCTAGTAAAAAGCCTGTCATTCTTACAGTTTTAGTCTTGTTTCTTTGCAGTGCATTCTCACGAGCTAAAATCCCTGTTACTCCCTGTGTTCTGGATTCTTCTCTTCGAAAAGCTATTAGTTTCCATTCCATGGGCACAGTCTCCCAATTTGAAAATTTTATTAAAATTCTTTATTTAGAAAACAAACTATTCAGCCAGGTGGTGGTGGTGCACGCCTTTAATCCCAGCACTCGGGAGGCAGAGGCAGGCGGATCTTTGTGAGTTTGAGACCAGCCTGGTCTACAAGAGCTAGTTCCAGCGCAGGCTCCAAAGCCACAGAGAAACCCTGTCTCGAAAATCCAAAAAAAAAAAAAAAAAAAAGGAAAACAAACTATTCATAGAACCATTAACGAAAACCAGAGCTCACACCAGTTCAGTGGCAGATCTCTAACCCCAAATGAATATATGGCCATTTGTTATGATCCTCTGTTGACTGATCTCCACGCAGTTCCCAATCTGTGTGAAAATGATCAGACCCAAGCCAATATTTTTTCAAGTCACTCTTTTGTGAAACCGTGCATCCAGTGCTTCACCAAGTCAAAATGCAGAACATCTGCTCTCATCCTCTGATGGCTCGACAACCCTCTGAAGAAGTCAACTACTTCGTCAGCTGTGGAATGAGCTTGATACGCCTCCATGATTACTGCCACCTTTTAGATTTTTCCCTCTCAACTTTATTTATTAGTTGAAGACTTGACACTTATTCTTCTAGGTGTAACCCCTCATGACTCCAGAATCACTTGGATTACATGTATTTGTCACCTTCCTGTCATGACGATTGCAATTATATGCAAGCCATACAAACCATGTGAGTCACTGGGAGAGATGCTGTTCAGACTTGCTGACTGGTCTATGTTTTGATTCTGAAGTATTCACTTACCTTCTCTTTGTCATTAGCTGTTTTTTTCCCCTTAGGTACATTTCGCAGTTCCCCATCGTTATCATGTGTTCAATGGATATTGTGCTTGCCACAGCATGGCTTCAGGACAGGAAAGTGTCTGCGTGCACAGTAAGTTGACTCTTGTAGCTTTCAGATACAGACTGAAGGTTTTGATGCTTCTGTCATCTCACTGATGGAGGTGAGCTGTGCTTAATATTGGCTTTACAGGGGCTTGGGGAGCCATTTCTAGGCATATAAACTGAGAATGCTTCTTGATTAATTTTTGAAGTAAGTTAAAGGAGATGCCACATAAACAATGGGCTTTGATAATTTAAACCCTGAGGTCATCATGTTTGCTGATGATATTAATTAAAGAAATTATATGAAGTTCTTATATTGAGTGTCTTTGCATTGGGTAAAATATACTTACTTTAATGGCTTTTGCAAGTAAATTACTTGTCTGAGATTATTACTGACATGCTTCATAGAGTCACATAAATTAAAACTTTTGTTATGATTTATAAAAGATTACTCAAGTATTAATTAACTGACAGCTCTTAACACTGCTCTTGACATTCTTAAATTTCCTTTGGCTAATCTTATATACATTATAAATTAGTCATTTTTCCTTTGTATATAAAATATTTAGCTTTTGAAGTGTTTTGACATATGGTAAACTTCAGTAAGAAGGCAGACATTTTCAGTTTTGAAAATGTAAATATATCATTCTGTAAGAAATTCCAAAATGTTGGCTATGGAACAATGGAAACCATATGTAGTTTTTCTGCAAATCTCAATATACAAGTAACTGCTTTCAACACATCTTTTCTGTCTCCAGTTTTAATATTAACTACTTGATTAAATGTTAAATGGAGCAAAGGCCATTTATGTCCACCATCACTAATATTTGTGTTGTTTCCAAACGATGGGAAACATTTAGTTTTGGATATGCACCATTCTTTTGAAGCTGAGTGATAATTAACTAGTATGGGGAATAACCCTTCTTTATAATCTAAAATTCTACAGTTAGGGGTTCCATTGAATGAATAATGTTATTATTTGTGTCTATTTTGTTCTAAATTACTAAATGGGAATTTTATGTTCTTTTTATTAGATACACACATTAGAATACATACTTTGAAAATATGTCAAAATTGTTTATTTCTAGAATCAAGGATACAATTTTTTCTACTTTCAATGTTTTATTTAGAAATTATATTAATTAATTAAATTATAACCACTCATTAATGAACACTGTACTCATAGTTTTTTTTATAAATGAAAGAAGCCAGCACTATCTTAAATGAAAGTGCAAGAAATTATACTTGTAGTATGTGCATTTTTAAGGTTACATATAGCTTCATCTAAAAGGTAGATCTGAATCCAGAAAGCAATTCTTTAGGATACATGATTTAAACTCGGTAGGATATACCTTACTAATGAGTGCATATACTTTTAGAATCAATGACTCTCAGTCAAGAAATGGTATTATGTCAGAGGTCAAGCAGAGAGCGAGCAAATGTGTGTAGGTCCTGCTTTCTTTGTATAAATATTTAAAATGACATGTCAATATATATCAGACACTGCAGAGTGCATTATTCCTTCTGAATAAGTAAAATCAGAATTTGTATGTAACTGCAAAATGTGCTATACCCTGTTTCTTGGTCCAGAAATGGTCAAATCTAAGAAATACATTTTAAAATAGAACATGCAAAATAAAGATGACAATGAATTTCAGGCTCCCTGAAATTTGGACTAGAATAGATATCTGTTGTTACTAATTGCTATACTCACCTTCCTGTCCTTGATTTTTAAAAATATATTGTGTTTATACAATTAAAAATAACAATACTTTGGTTTAAAACTAGTAACATTAAGAACCAGTATTCTTTCTGTCCTTAATCAGATATATATCTGAACTAAACTGTTTGAAGCAAAGAAAAACAAAACATCATTTCTGTCCTGGTGCTAAGTGGTTGTAAATAATAAACCATTTTCTTTAGTGTCTCTGCTTTCTAACTATCTAGGGAAGGAAAAACAAGGGAAAGATTAGCCCTGCTTCTTTTCTTTTTTTTTTTTTGAGACAGGGTTTCTCTGTGGCTTTGGAGCCTGCTCTGGAACTAGTTCTTGTAGACCAGGCTGGTCTCGAACTCACAGAGATCTGCCTGCCTCTGCCTCCCGAGCGCTGGGATTAAAGGTGTGCGCCAACACCGCCCAGCTTCTGGCCCTGTTTTCATATATTCCTTTCAACCTGATAATAATTAACACTTGAGTGCAAATGTGAAATGAGAAGAGTTTCTGAATTTGCAGTTTAGGAGGAATGAAGAACATTTCCCAGAGAAAATAATGACTGTGTGTTCATTAATGTGACCTTCTGGCTCTTACCTATGGTAATGATTGTCTTCTTAAGTCTCCTCCACAAGCCCAGGGATGGAGGAGGAAGGTGGGCAGAGGGCTGGTTGCAGGAAGTAAAATCCCAACTCTGAGGGAGGGATGGGGACATCTGTAAATGAACGCACAGCTGTCCTGTTTACAAAGACAGATGGGGCAAGTGGGCTTGTACAGACTTGGTTAGTGTTCGATGTTTTTGTATGCTGGCTTCATGTTTGTGCTGTGCTGTGCTGTCCTAAGGTAGACTGATTTTTAAAAAGTTAAATTATTTTGTTTCCATTTTTGACTAAGTCCATAACATGTGTAAGTTAGTAGGCAACCACCTAGTTTACATGCCTGTAATATTTCCATGTTCTGCATTGGAGGTAGTCTTATTATTTATAATATTTTGATTTTTTTTGTCAATTTATTTTAGTGTATGAAGAAGTGTTTCACCTAAATATATGTGTGCCACATGTGTGCCTGGTACCTTTAGAGGCGAGAAGAGAGTATTGGATTCCCTGGCATTGCAGTTATGAATGGTTGTGAGTCACCATGAAGAAAATGAGTCAAGGTCTTCTCCAAGATAAGCAGGTACTCTTGACTGCTGGGCCATCTCTCTGGCCCCATTTCTGGTCATCTTTTATTATAATGTGTCTTCAGTTAAAAGAAATGCACTTACAAAGTCTTAAAACTCCCAGGTTTTCTGCCTCTGTCATAAGGCCCCACAATAGCAGTAACTATAGTCTTTGATACATGTTGTGAAATTTGTGTTGTTTTCAGTTTTGTTTCAGACTTTAGTTTATCTGAATTGATTTTTGAATGTGATATGAGTTAAAAGACTAACCTGATATTTTTCAGATGAGCCACCTGTCATGCCAATACTTTTTCATGAACAGAATGTTGCTTTTATTGAATATTAAACTTTTACGTGTACTGAATATACTTCTGGAGTCTCTATTTTCCCATTGATCAATTTGCCTCTTTACATGCCAATATTATACTATGTTATATATAAAACACAAGACAGTACTCTAATGGACGTTATATTTATTTGACTCTAGCAACATAAAGGCAGTCTCTTAACACATATGCATAGGACAAATACGGTTTTAAACACTGAAGAACTTTTGAGTGCTTAAAAATATTTGATAGAATTCGAGGAACAAAGATAAAAAAAGCAGAAAATTGGAGTGTTACATCATAATAGGATACAAGGTAAACACAACATATATTGAAATAAAAACATGATCAAACTGAAGGGGAGTGGTCTTGGCCATTTCGGCTTATAGCTATGCCCCGCCATTAGCTATTTATCCCGCCCCCTAATTAGTTGTTAATTAATTAATGGGGCTGGACCACCAGGTCCCAAGAGGTATAAAATGATAGGCCCACATGGAATGCTCTCTCTGCGCAGATCACCGACCTGCCTGCTTCTTCGGAGGAGCTCTTTCTGGTATAGTAATCTGTGTGTATTTTGGCCCCTATTAAACTTGTGTGTCTTAAATAAAACTTCCACATCAAACAGCCGTGAAAATTATGGCGGAGCATGTGTGTGTGTGTGTGTGTGTGTGTGTGTAAACATAATATAACCATTGACCCAGAAATAATTTTATTCGCTTTGTAAAAGTGAGTGTACTCTATTTTGTAGTAGCAGAAAGTTGGAAATAATGCAAAACTTAACTGATTAAGGAATTTGTTAAATAAATACAGAGTTATTTAGCTTTTCTTCATAACTAACCCTTCAAGTTAGCTAGATCTGAAGGAGGTTAGGAAAAACCCAAAGAATATAAAACCCAAAGAATTTTCATCAATTGTACAAGGAGCATAGGTTTACAAGTCAGTGGTGCGGAAGGGGCTCACCTGGACAGCAGAGATGGTGGTATTATGGTTAAGATAAACACGAGTCAACGTGCTCTAGCTGTCTGCCGCTGGCGCATGGTAACACCCTTGGGCTCTCATCATTTCCACTCCCTTTTTCACCTTCCCAGAGACTACATGTTTGCCAGGCAAACGCTCGGTGTTGACAGCGTGGATGAAAAGCTCGAAGCCATTTCTGTACTGTCTAGGATTTGTTAGAGGGAAGTTGTCAGGGTTTGTATTCTTCCGGCTAAAGCTCTCGCCATCAGATTTCTCCTTGCTACAGGCGCTGTTGTGGCACATCCATGCCAGAAAAAGTCTGTGAAAGCAAGCACTCTACAATTCACAGTCTTTTCTCTAGTGCTCATAACCTTAAAGTTTTTTTTCTTTAGAACGTTATCTTCAAATAGCTTGAAGGATGCGTGGCTAAGGGCTTGTTGTCAAAGATGATGGTCGAAGCAGTGGAACTGGCCATAGCTGGCAGCAGGTGGTTTCAGGCAACAGTGATAGCTCAATAAAAAAATTATTAAGTGCCAAAAGCAGAATATAAAGTATTGTGCACAGTATGTATGTATGTATATATGTATGCATGCATGTATGTATGTATGATCTATGTATATTAACAAAACTACTCACATATCCATACTTACATTTGAATTTGCTCGTGGAGTGTTAGAAGTTTAAAAAAGGAAATCTAGCCAACCATGACTCACACAGAGTTTCAGGCTAGTAAAGAAGATGTGCAAAGAATTAGTAATTTTAAATTTATCTGCAGATCTGCAGGGTTGGCGGGAATGGGGTAAGTACATGGTAAGGGGTTAAAAGTCTTCTAGGTGAGATGATATTTTCATTAAATCATACAGCATATTTAGGAGCTATATCGGTCAAGGATTGAGAGTAAAATTGTGGGTGGGATGATTATAGCTGGACACATTACAAACAGGAAGTCTCTTGAAGTGTGTGAAAGAGTGGGAAAAGCATCTCTTGGGTGGAGCTAGTGCTAGTATGTCTGTGGTGTAGGGAGCTGAGGGGAATGTGGAAGAACAGATATGACATCTCTGAGGACGTCACATGTCACTGCTGCTTCAAACTCAGAAGGTCCAAACTTCGATGAATCATCTCCCCCACTTGTTGCCTCTTTCCTCTCAGTAAATGTGTCTGAAGAGTCTTGTCCACACATTTTCTCAGCTAAGCTTTCTTGGAACCAGGTATTGCCTTAGGGTAAACTACTGAGACTCAGGCCTACTTTCTGGTTGGTCTCTATAGGTGGGTACCAAGCTGCCCTGGGTCAATCAGCACAGTGGGAAGCATAGCAGCATCATGCAGGTAGGCACTGGAGCAGTAGCTGAGAGAAACAACCTGGAGAGATAGATAGATGATAGATAGATGATAGATAGATAGATAGATAAAGAGATAGAGAGAAAGAGAGAGAGAGATCTTGAACTTGGTATGGACTTTTGAAATCTCAAAACCAATCTTCAGTGACACACTTTCTTCAACAAGGCCATACCTCCTAATCCTTCTCAAGCAGTACTACTCCCTAATGACTAAACATTCAAATATGTGAGCTGATGGGGACCATTCTTATGCAAACCACCACAATGGAAAAACACTGATAGGAAGACACCAGGAAAGAAAGAGAGGCTGGGGATGCCAGAGTGAGAATCAGCCAGCAGGCATTTTTGTTAAAAATTTCTGGGCCAGAGAGCGTAGGGCTAAGACCTGAACCACAGGGGAGGGATATAAAGGAGAAATAGGAGACAGATATGCAAAGATGCTGGTAACCATGTGAAAGTGAAGACAAGATGCTGAGATAACTTTCCTCATCGAAAGTGGGGGGTAAAATGAGCTGCCAAGAGAGGGGAAATAGGACACGGAGGCAGCTCTCTGAGAAGTAGGAGGCCGCTGAGTGTGGTGTGGAAGCTAACTGGAAACTCTGCATTTGCTAGACTGTAAAATTCATCATGATGAGAGTGGTATTTTGGATATTTTTATAGCTTCAGTTATTTTATTGAAAGTTCAGGTCAGTAAAATCTATCAACATCTAATGAATATCAACAATAAATAGTTAATAGCCACACAAAGTACAAAACTTTGAAAAGTCAACTGACTATACCGTGTTGTGTCATGAACAAAAAAAATGATATCCATTAAAAAAAAGTCTTTAAAAAAAAGCACAAAACAACTATGGATGCTCAAAATTCAGAATCACACACTACCAATGTGAAAGAGAACTCCTGAAGAGTTCCTGGGCTACTGGGAAAAGATACTGAGGATGAAGTCAGACAGACTTGGGGTAAACTGAGGCTTGCAGGTGTGAATATTAGCATGGGCAAACTGCCATTGCTGGGTTTCAGTTTTCTCAACTTTTTTTTTTTCTTTTTAGTTTTTTTGAGACAGGGTTTCTCTGTGGCTTTGGAGTCTGCACTGGAACTAGCTCTTGTAGACCAGGCTGGCCTCAAACTCACAAAGATCCGCCTGCCTCTGCCTCCCGAGTGCTGGGATTAAAGGCATGGGCCACCACCACCGGCTAGTTTTCTCAACTTTTAAATAATTTTAAGTCTACCTTAATTGGTGTGATGGTTCCTGCTAATTATCAACTCAACAGGATCTAAGGTCACCTGGGAGACAGGCACACATATAGGGGATTATCTTAATTGAGGTTGGAAGAACTGTCTGCTGTGGGTGGTGCCATTCTCTCAGCAAAAGCTCCTGGACTGCATATAAAGGAGGGAAAGGGCTGGGCAGAAGCGTCCATTCCTCTCTTGATGGCATGTACAATGTTACTGGCTTTTCCAAGCTCTTGCTGTCTTGACTTCCCTGCTAACATGGTCTGGATCGTGAATTGGGAGCTAAAGTAAAGCCCCTCTCTCTTGAGTTGTTTTCCCAGAGTATTTTATCTGGGTAAGATGAAAATAAGCTAAGACAATTGAAATTGTTACTAGATTGAGTTAGATAGTGGATGTAAACAGCCAGGGCATCACGTAGCACCCTTCCCCCTTGTTTTGGCAGCCTTTTATTCTTTTTTTTTTTTTTTGAGTTTTAGGATTTACAAGATTTATAGACAAGGTTTCTTTAGCTAACCTCTTCTTTATGCCTGAGTTAAGGAGTGGGGGTGGGCAAAGAATAATGAATTGTTGGTTGTCTTAGTGCCTTTCATGCTATACCTAAAGTATGCTCTCATGTTAGGGAGTGACAAATACATGCTTCTAGGGTCTGTTAGTTGCACAATGAATCGGCATGAACTATTCTTTCCCCCTGTGGTCAGTATATTAATTGCATTGTAATGTACTCTGATTCCCTCCCTCTTCTACCAAAGCGATGTGTGGGCATTGCTAGTTTTATGACCAGCTGATATTAAGAAGTCTGGTGTATAGATATAGAGAGTGTGTGTTGGGTATGGAAAGAAACCACTGGAAGGGTAACCATCTTAGGAAGCTGACCCTGGACACATACTTCCAGGACCAACAGTTGCCTCTTTGTCAATAAATAGCATCCTTGGCATGGTCTAATGTTTCACATCTTTCTGTGACTTTGCCTGCATTTCCTGTAGTTTTCCCTCAGGGATATCGTTCCCATTTATGAAAGATGAGTTTCTGACACTCATATCTGGTTTAGATTTCTCAGGATCTTCAAAACATTAATTTTCTTATGATAGTTTACAATTTGATATCTACTCCTTATTCTGGTTGGAGGAGACAACTTGTAATCAGTGGTGTCCATGATAGGCCACTGCTTTACAGTAAATTCCTATGCTCTTTTTTATAGCAGAAAAGAAACTCATAAGAATACAGATTCATTATAAAAAATTAAAATAATCAAGAAAAATTATTTTACTTTCATGCACATACATGTTATATCAAGCATGTTATATTTACAAATACATTTTAACACAGATGTAATCATAGGATGAAATTATTCTACAACTGTCTCTTGTCATTTTGTAGATGTTGGAACTATTTGACGTGGTACATTTCAATCTACCTCACTCTCAATAACAGCTTCACAGACACCTATATAATGTGTGAACAATGATGAATGAAATATCAGTCACTTCCCCCTCACCCAAGGCTCCCCCCATACCTCACCTTACAGGTATACATCTCCTTACCTTACCTTCTCATATACATTAACATTTCACTTAATGGTGTGATTACTCTGGTCAAAAGCTTTTCGGTTATTTTTAACTATTCTCCCCCTGCCCCCTTTTCAGCACTTACTGTTTATATTTATTTATTGGGTTGTTTATTACCTTCTCACAGATACATGATTTTCACCCTGACAAACAAGAGGTGGTTAGGATAGAAATGGCATCACGTGGATGTACTGAACGAGGGAAGCAATGTTATTTGCGGTACGGTGGTAGAGGAATAAGGCTGCCGCCAACTGTGAACACCCCTTCTATTTCCGGCAGGAATTCAGGTCTTCGTTCTTAGTCGTCGTCACCTCTTGTTTGTTCTCTTGCCGTCTCTTATGACTCCTGACTGCACCCATCGACTTCTTTTTCTTTTCTTTTTAAAAATATTTACAAAAAAAAAATGCCGGGCAGTGTTGGCGCACACCTTTAATCCCAGCACTCGGGAGGCAGAGGCAGGCGGATCTCTGTGAGTTCGAGACCAACCTGGTCTACAAGAGCTAGTTCCAAAGCAGGCTCCAAAAGCCACAGAGAAACCTTATCTCGAAAAACCAAAAAAAAAAAAAAGTTATTTACTTTTAGTTACGTATGCATGAGTTCAGATGGCCATGCGTGGTTGGGAGTCACCATTTAGTGACTGGGACTCGAACCCTGGTTCTGTAAAAAAGCAGCCAGTGCTCTTACCCACTGAGCCATCTCACCAGCCCCTCACACCCATTTCTTAATGCTGGTGATGTGGGAGTTCTCTCTGTGTGCTGTGATTAATAACAAGAAACTGCCTTGGCCTGTTGGTAGGGAAGAATTTAGGTAGGCTGGGAGGACTGGACTGAGTGCTGGGAGGAGAAAGGGCGGAGTCAGGGGATGCCATGGATTGGCGACCAGATCGACGACCATGCTGGAACTTTAGCCAGTAAGCCACTGCTATGTGGCGATACACAGATTGATGGAGATGGGTTAAATGACGAGGTAAGAGTTAATCAATAAGAAGCTAGAGTTAATGGGCCAAGAAGTGATTTAATTAATATAGTTCCTGTGTGGTTATTTTGGTTCTGGGTGGCCAGACAAACAAACAACATACTGTTGCCATTACTCTGTTTCAGGTTTATCAACACTGGCTACAACTGCTGCTGGAGCCGCCCACTAGCCTCCCGCCTCTGCTCTCTACTCCCACATCCTTTCCACCGTGTGCTCATTGTGGTTGTCCTACAATGCACCACTCAGAGCCCATCAGCATCTTCTCCTCGCCCATTCCCTTACTTACATTATAAGCCAGACTCTGGTGGGCGGGGGGCTTGCATTACCTACAGGCTCTGCCGGCCTTTCCAGCCTTGTTACAAACCTCACTCCCCACTTTCTATACTCCATTCATGTTTTTGTGTCAGCGCCTGTCTCAGAGACTTTGCACCAGCAATTATGGCAGGAATGTCCTTTCTCTCTACTCTCTATATCACTTCATTCTTCTATATAGGTTTCTTACAAATTTCTTCAAAGACTCCATGGACACAACTGCTTAGCTTCTGTATAGCATTTATTTTATATATATATATACATACATACATGCATACATACATATATATTTCCTGGGTTACTATTTGTCTTGTTTGCTTGCTTGTCTTGTTTCATGAGACTTCATGTCTCCTGAAAAGCAAGGGCATGGCTGGTTTTATCACTTCCAGACACGCACTGGGTTCTTCACAAATGTTTTCTGATGGGGGAATGCAGTAGCCACTCTACACGAGACAGAACAAGGAGTGACAACAAGAAACACTGCCAGGCCCAGGACAGAACCTTTCCCATAGTCCTTCTGGATTATGGTATAGGCCCTTTGAAAGTAGAATAAAGATCTACTAGACATGAATGACATATCTAGTAGATATCTAGTAGAATGACACCACGGTTAAATAGAAATAGGTTCCCCTTTTCTCAGTAATTAATTATTTAGAACTTGATTGCTAAGAATGTACTCTTTAGAAAGCTTAATGTCTTTCATTCCGTAACATACATTTACTTCCTAGGACAGCAGAGCCTTTACTGTCCTTCCAAAGATCAGGTTGAGATCCTTCTGAGTTTTTGTTTTGTTTTGTTTGGAGACAGGGTTTCTCTTTGTAGCCCTGACTGTCCTGGAACTTTTGCTGCAGACCAGGTTGGCCTCAAACTCACCTGCCTCTGCTTCCCAAAAGCAGGGATTAAAGGGGTGCACCCTATAGGCTGGCTAATTCTGGCTAATGTTTTAGGAATAGCTATTCCACATGGAGCTGAAAATTGACTTTCAAGTTATGTGAACAATTATGTTTGAACTTCAACGGGGATTGCATTAAACCTGCAGGTTGCTTCTGGTAGCATTGCCATTTCTAGTATATTAATCCCACCGAGTTATGAAGGTGCTAGTTCCTTCCGTCTTCTGATGCCGTCTTCAGTTTCTTTCTTCACGCTATTGAAGTTTTCTATTACGCAAGCTCTTCACTTTTTGGTTATAGTTGCAACAAGATATTTGATTTTTGAATCTATCGTGAATGGTACTGTCCCCCTGACTGCTTTCTCTGGTTATCATTTGTATACAGGAAGGCTACTGGTTTTTGTGTATTACTTTTGTATTCTGCTACTTCGTTGAAAGTGTTTTTTATCAGCTGGTGACATTTTTAGGGTCACTTATGTTTTACATTTTATCATCCCCAAATAAAGATACTTTGACTTCTTCAGCTGTCTCATTGCTCCAGCTAAGACTTCACGTGCTGTGTTGAATAGGTATGGGGAGACGGACAGCCTTGTCTTGTCCCTTATTTTAGTGGAGATGCTTCGTGTTTCTCTCCATTTAGATTGATGTTGGCTGTGGGCTTGCTGTAAATTGTCTTTATTATGTTGAGGTATGTCCCTTGTCTCTCTCCCTAGTCTCTTCAGGACTTTGAGGGTGAAGAGGCATTGAATGCTGTCGAAGATCTTTTCTGCATCTAGGGAGATGATCATGTGGTTACGTCTTTCAATCTGTTTATGTGGTGGGTCACATTTATCAGTTTATGTATGTTGAACCATTCCTTCATGGGGTCGCAGTGCTGAGAGGGGAAGTGGACACAAGCCCACACCCCAGAAGCTATCTCCAATTGATAATTGCTTGCAAATGAAAACTTAGTTTTCTCCAATGGAGTCTAATTGGGTATACTGGGTATGCAAACAGCTCTTAAGCCAGACCCTGTGTCCTCTGTTTGATGGTCAACACGAAAAGAACTCAATGGCAATTTCAGAGGTTCTTTGCCTCATAATGCTTTGCCAGGGTGCTCTCTCTCTCTCTCTCCCTTCCTCCATCCTTCTTTTCTTTCTTTTTTTTAACCTTACAAGTTCTTTGTGTATACATTCTGTGTTTTTATGGGACTTCTGTGTATGTGTTTCTTTGCCTTTATTGTGTTTCTTGAGCTTTTTGGGGACTTTTTTTCTGTTTGTTTTTTCTTTTGTCCTATTTTGGTTTGTTGGTTTTTATTTTATCTTCTCTTCTTTTTGATGCCTCTTTGTATTCCAATGAGAGAGAAACAAAAGGTAAGGATTTGGGTGGGGGATATGTGGGAGGAGTTGAGGCAGGGGAACTATAGCTAGAATATATATGTATAAATATATAATATTCTCAATAAAAAGACTATGTTCTTGGCTTAGTTTCAGTTGACCACCCTGACCCCTTGTATTGGAGTCCCTCTCCGGTGCAATAAAACTCTCTGGTACATTAAATCAGCCAACTCACGAGAAATATTATTGACAGCAAGCAGTTCTGTTCTTAATCCAAATTTAACATTTCATCTTACAAATTTGATATAATTGAAACTGAAAAAGACCCAAGGCCTTGTGCAAGTTTTGGATGATAGAAGATAGAGTATGAGCTCAGCTATAATTACAACATTGTTAAATTGAGACTGTAATTTAGGGATTTAACCTTTATATTTAAAATCTAGGGGTTTTGTGCAACCGTAAGAATCCATAAACAATGATGACATTCTAACGGGGAAAGAAATGGAAGATAATGACAGTGCTAACTCTCTGATCGTGTTTAGGTACTGGTAGGAAAGGGCAAGGAGTCCCTAGGAAGCAGGCACAGCACACTGAGAACCTATGACCATGCTTGCTCTTTATTCTGTAGTACTGGCTACAGCAGACTTTATATAATCAGTTGAGGGTTTGATGGACCGACAACACCTTCTCTGCTCCCATTTTTATCTCCATGATTGCTTATTTATTGCAGGAGCACGATACTTATTCTTAATTATATGCTAATCATAATTACTAAGGAAATTGCTGGTTACCCTGTCTGGCGTTGGGCAAGCAAAAAGAAGCTCGCGCTGGAAACAAAAACATTTCATTAGAAAACAAAAGGAATTGGGATGGCGAACACTTTGATATCATTATGATTTGGTTCTGACAAATTATTATTAATAACGGAACTGAAAATTTTCACTGCAGCTATCCGAAGCCAGACTATCAGAGCATGTAGATTAGAGTTTACTGCAATCTATGAATAGCCGAGACAGCTGCCACGGGAGGCTGTAAGACAAGACAGCTAGTCCTAATTCAGGCCCCACCTTCTGAGCTCTTCTTGCCTTGCTGCGTCCCCCTCACCCTGCCTACTTCCGTCTCTGGCGTTGTGTCTGCCTTTCTCCACTCCCATGGAGCATTTTGGTGAGAAAACAATCCCATGTACTGTTTCTCAGAGCGTTCACACTCGTGTTTACTTTACCCCTAATTGGAAAAGTAGGGGGTTTGTACTTGCTTAATTTTGAACGTGGATTCTTTTTGTAAGTAAGGGACACTCTCCTAGTGCTGATAAAAATAGACCCTTGACTTCTTTGCCTTATGGCAAAGCACGCAGGATCTGAAATAAACAAGGTTATGGAGTAAGACTTCTGCTTACTGAGTTATAACACACGACACAGAAGTTTAGAGGTGGTTGAAAACTATTTTTCTTTTAAGGACCTGATGCTTCAATAGAAGTTAATAATATAACTAGATATATGCTTAAATGTATTAGTAAATGCAGTGCCACGTGCACCCTCATTTGGAAACATCTCTGCATATAATCTAAAATAAATCACATTGGTGGGGAAAATTTGCACAACTATAAAAAATTGTCTTCCACACAAAACAGGTAAGAAACAGCTTAGGAGACATTATTATTGAAACAGATAAAAGGTAGTTATTAAGACCAAAATGTTGTGTGTGTTCTGCCCTTGACACTGTGAAGAAATTACTTGGGTTATTGGAGATCTGTTTCTATAAAGATCTGCAGTTGACTGACTTGACTATTACTGTGTTCCTGTCTGAAATTCTTGACTGTGGTTCCATTAACCAAGTATCTGGTGACAATTCAGAGCTTAGAGAGAATATATTTGAAGTAGAGGTGGGGAATTTTATAGGAAAAAAATCATTTTATATATAAAGGACCTGGACGCTTTATTAAAAACTCCAAATACATACATATATATTGCATATACACATACATATATACATACATATATTACATGAGATATATAAAACCTAGCTAGGAAATTTATATAAAATCTTTCTAGGAAAGAAATGAGAACAAATTGTAATTGCCTGCAAAAGATCATACGCAATAGTATACCAAAGTCACAGTACCTAAAGGATTCTCTTGCAGCAGTGAAAAAGGACTTAGATGTGTTGTATTGAAAGGAGAGAAGGCTAGCACTCCTCCTGACAAGGATGGAAGAGGCCCTTGGGCCTAACAACACTCATACAGTTAAGGCATTGCCTTCGACTTTGTGGCATCTAACCACTGTTTTTATATTTTGATTGAGGGAGCCATTATGGGGTTAGCGAGAAACTTGGCACTAGGGAAATTCCCAGGAATCCACAAGGATGACCCCAGCTAAGAATCCAAGCAACAGTGGAGAATGTGCCTTAACTACAATTCCCCTGTAATCAGATTGATGACCACCTTAATTGTCATCACAGAACCTACAACCAGTAACTGATGGAAGCAGATGCAGAGCTCCTGGAGTCCAGTTGAAGAGAGGAGGGGGCAATAATATGAGCAAAGGGGTCAATACCATGATGGGGAAACCCATAGAAACAAGTGGGAGCTCACTGATTCTGGACTGACAACTGGGAAGCCTGCATATGATCAAACTATGCCCTCTGAATGTGGGTGACAGTTGTGTGACATGGGCAGACTGTCAGGCCACTAGCAATGAAAACAGTATTTCTCCCTGTGCATGAACTGGCTCTTTGGAGCCCATTCCCTATGGGGAAGGGATACCTTGCTCAGCCTAGATACAATGGGGAGGGCCTTGGTCATGCCTCAAGTGTGGCCAGACTTTGTTGACTCTCCATGGAAAGACTCACCCTCTCCGAGGATTGGATGGGTGGATGGGGTGATGAAGGTGAGGGGAGTGAGAGGAAACTGGTTTTGGTATGTAAAATAGGACTTTTTTTTGGAGGAGAAGAAGAAATGAAGGAGACATAAAAAATAGAAAAGAAAAGAGATTTCGACTAAACATAAAAACAGACATTAAGAAATCTTAGAACTTTAATATACTCTATGATGTTCTCCTGTGGGTCTAGTGTGCGGTATGCTAAGTTGACATTGGGAACAAACAACATATCATTTTGAGATCTAATTAAGCAGAATTTGCATCCGATAGTGTCAAATGATGGCTCAGAGTCTCAAAACTCTGTCACTTGATAACTGTGTGATCTTTGGTAATTGGTGAAGCCATGTTCACCATGGTCATGCTCCAAGAAGAGCTGCTCAAATGTCACAAAACCTTTAATTTTGTTGGGCCAAGCTAAAGTGCCATGAATTATTACCTTACACCACCTTCCGAAATGTAGCCTTTTCCAGGTTGACTTAGCACCAGAATACACCAAGAATACAGCAAGCAGAGTGTGTGCTTATCAGTAGTCTAGCCTAATAGACACGCAGATTTCCTGTTAGAAGGTTCTGAGTTAGTTTTCTGGAGGCGGGCTTGGCTGAGTGTATTCTATCAGCCTCTCTAAAGTTGTTTCCATGCGGTGACTTTAGTCTCTGGGCCAGTGTCCAATTCACTGCTGGGGTCACTAGAGTGTTCTTTTGTAGTTTTTGGTGTTACGGTTACTTGAAACCCTCTCATTAAACTTTGCAGATCTTTGCTTCGTAATAAGGAAAGTCATGTGTACTTTAGTTTATTGACTCAACTAAATGTCTGGAGAATTAAGGAAAACCAAGGAAATCAAAGCTTTTTTTTTTTTTTTTTTTCGGTTTGCATTAAGACATTGTCAAAATGGTTATGGCCATGCACAGCGAATTTTAAAGAAGCACTCGCGAGAACACGAATGATTCTTTTGGCTGGTGTGGGGGCACCGGCTGTTAAATTCAGTCTGATTCTGTGTTGTGGCTTTTACTTCAGAAACTGTATTTTAAAGACTGCCTTGTGACCTCCCTAGTGTGACAGATGTCTGAATTTCCATGTCACGTTCATGATCCTATGTGAATTTTGTTGTGACTTTCTTTGCAAACATCAACATGTTCCACTACACTTGAAAGTCCTGGTCCCACCATGGAAACAGAGTTAGAGGCAAACCGCATTAGATCCGTCTGCATCGCTCAGCATATACAGTTCAATGTGAAGGGAAAACCTAGTGAGTTTTCTAAAGTCCTCACTGGAGTATATGCAAAGTTCTTTTTGCAGCCATACAGAAAGTTTCTCCTGTTCCCTTGTGGATGTAGTATGTTAACTGAGCAACAGTAAAGACTGGGGAGGCATAGTATAAGCATTTCTGCATGTGACCCACAGGCCTATGTGGAATGCTCTGTGACCATAAGTTTACAATAATGCATGCAAAATGGTGACAGTTGGAGTATCATTTGATGTCACATTTGTTTTGAAATAAAACAAAAAGAGTCAGCCTTGAGAAAATCAAGTAACAAAATTACCTTGAGTTCTTTTTTCCCAATCAGAAAAAAAGTACCCAATTTTAAACATTTATTTTAGGTTTCATTTTTTCCTTTTACTTCTATCTCAAGCGTCCCTTGTATGACTCAAACAATCATTTGTAATTATTCTAGATGACAGACTCATGCCCCATTTTTGTCATATTGACATGGTTTTAAATAACACCATATTTTGTTTTCTTGGCAAATTGACTTTGTCTTTAAAGAAATTTTAGGTTCCCACTATGTATATATGTCATGTTATACTGATTAGCAGGAGAAGTCATGAGTTTTTAAAAAGATAATATGGCGTGGATAACAGAATATAAACAATGAGCAGAAATAATGACACGTAAAGGAAAATACGGGAAGAAAAAGAGAAATAAAAAAGCAGGGCTCAAATTATTTTAGGATATAATAAGTGATGAGTTCCTGTACACAAGGAAGGCAGAGATGAGAGCCTTGGGGATAAATGGGAGAAAAATAGAAAGAAGACATATTTTAGGAAAGGCAGGAATTAAAAAAAAATCCAAGGCAGGGAGAAAAACAAGATTTATTTTAAAATTCAAGAAGAAATTTGAAATTTCGCAACACCTTAAGGATAACTGAACTGCAAAGTGAGTCACAGCCGCAAAAACGTTGGGGATGGCTGCTCGGTTTATTACCGCTCCGTTCAGATGATTCCTATGTTTTGGGGAACAGAAGCCCAGTTACAGCGAAGAGATGTTCCTAGGGTGTCCTTTAGAGAGCGTGTGTTAAGGCAAACGCATCAGAAAGGGAAAGGAAAATGATGAAAGACAGACGTGAGCGGCGAAGGCCCAAACCTGAGCTGTGAGCAGGGAAACTGGCCTGTTGTAACGCCAGCTGTCCTGAAGGCTTCGGCGAGCGTAATTGTGATTAAGCAGCCCTCCTGCTGGCACTGTAGGAGTTATAGCCAATAATAATGTATTGACATTTATGTGGTTATGATGCTCTGACCTGAACTCATTTAACTAGTGCCCTGGTAATCGCCGACGGGTTCACGTGGGCTGTAATGCCAAGATAAAAATAGCAAAGTTGATTAAATACAGTTAGATGTTAATATAAAATAATAAAGTTAGGTATTTCATATAATGTTGTTCCTGACAATTTGTTTTCCTCATTGAATAAGTGAATGCAATTTATGAAAAAATAGCCCTTCATATTAGTTCCCTAAAGTTAGGCACCATGAATAATTAGTCTTTACTAAGCAGTTATTAAAGCTTCGCTCGAATTGTAAATCAGCTGAAAATGAGGAGCACAGGAGAAAGCAAGACTAGCTTCTGGAATGCTATTTTTGTGCATTTCAAAACTACAAGGTTTCTCGGGTTTTGTATTATTGTTAATGTATTAGATGATGGAGTTTGATTTATTCAAGCCCTCTCTAACATTTTCACCTTTCTCCACACTTGAGATCCGGTAAAGTGTTGATTTACTTAGAGTCTATTAAGTTGTCCTGCAAATGAGGCGGGCCTCTTGCTCTCTTATTTTGTGATAATAAAGGTACTAATGGATGTTTTCATGGATGGCCCCCTACTTAAGGAAAATGAAAACTAAAAATGATGCTGGTTCTTTAAAAGTTTATCCCTATGGCACCATCGTGTAAGCATACATATGGGACAGTAAAAATGGAAGACGACACATTAAATGACATTATTATAAAATGCAATACTCTTGGAATGATCCCTTATTAAATTAGGCTCTATGATCTGAGATGAATTTCCCCGATCCCTAATCCATCACTGGAGAAATATTAAAAGATAGGTCTCAACTGGTATTAGAATCGCACTCAGTCTCTACTTTCATTATTTTGAATTAGGGTGCTACTGGGGGAAAGCCTCTTAATGAGAATTAGAGTGATTCACTGGCCTTCTTTTGGATTTTGACAAGTAAAATATTAACTCTTCAGTCACAGCTGTCTGAATTAAAATACTTGGCAGCCGCAGATGCCCAAATTAAATTGGCCTTTATGTTTCCATATTGCTGACCCCCTTAGAGGCGACAACATCAAACCCAACAATAACAAAAAACTCACAGTGTGTCATTTCTTGGAAAAAAAAAATATTGAAGTTTTTATATTTGTTTCAGTTTTAACATACAATTGAACAACTCCAGGACATTTCGAAGGGACGTTGTTTTAATTATATATTAAATAAACCTCAGTTACGAACCAGGTATTTTAAACCATTAATTATGTGTTAAAATAATCAGTAGAGTTTTGGGACCTATTTTACTTGTTTAAGTACCATCAGCTAGAGTTTTGGGTCAAATTAAAGGATAAATAAACTAAATCCAGTATAAGTTCTTTTGGAATAAATTTTTCCTTGTGAATACATACAAAACTCATTTCTCCAAACTAGACATAAACTTGGTTAAAGATGCAGAATCAACATTAGTAGAATATGCACAGAAAGACTCATTTGATTTCCCTAAATTTAAAATTCATCTTATAGCCAAGCAACAACAACAAACACAACCAAAGTGTTTTTAAAAAAATTAATTTTATGGATCTCTATGTCTTACTTGATGATGTAGGTGCTTCGAACATTCAATAAAGTTACTAGTTTATAGAGTAATTCAAATAATAGTGAACAAAAATCTCATTGGTCATTGTGTACTGATTCCTGATTCCTTTGCTTTTCTGTGGTCTCTGTAACACCACCCTCCAGTCCTGCCTAATTACTCATTGATCTGAACTTGGGATTGGTTGGACAATGATTTGAGACAGACGCTGGTAAATGGATTTTACTGGTCTTATTTTACATATCTAGTATCGAGATGAACTCAGAGACATGGGCCAGGAATCTAGGTTTTCTTTAAAACTGTGAAACTCATGAAAAGGTTTAGAAAAAAAGTACCTTTTCACTTCCCAGTGAAGTCCAGCATACAAGAGAACTTCCCCATTAGAACTTATATAAAGTC
>JAQHUG010000039.1:6125181-6140181 GCA_028555095.1 Dicrostonyx torquatus | reverse complement strand
GAGACTACACTAACTGGGGGAATTCAGTTTCCCAAGGTAAATACTTAAGAAGTCTACCTTTCTAAATTCCACCAAATTTATGTGACACTGGGTTTCCCATCCTGCACATCATGTCCCACAGAGTGTGTCCTCTTCTGTTGCTAGCTGGAGTTCCAGCTCATCCCAAGACCCAACAGATGCCAATTTTTCAGGCATAATAGTTCACAATTTATTGTATTAACAATCCATATCACCAATTATAAAATCATACTGTTGGCTCTAGTCATATATTTATTATATATTTTTATATATAGGTATCAAATAAAAAATGGTACAACTTGTCTTATTAATTGGATGACAAATCAGAATGAGTGTGAACTTTCTTCAAAGCACTAAAGAGTTCAGAAATTTCTGCCCTTACATAGTAAAAACTAATGAAGGAGAATCATTGTAAGCTCTTAATCATTATTTTCTTTTTAGTGGCTTTTGTGGAATTACTAGTCCAATTGTATTAATAAAATTCATGCCATTAATGTATTGTATTGTTAATATGTTTAAGGCATCATTTTACATAAATTAATTTGATCAAATGTTTAACTCATTCTCTGGGTATAATTTCATAACATTCGTCAGCAAGTTTTATTAACTAAGTAAATGGTCAAAGAAACATTTAATGAAGTAGTAAATTTACAAACACTGAGCTGGGTGTCCCGGGTTACCCTCTGTTTCTCTCTCTCTCTCTCTCTCTCTCTCTCTCTCTCTCTCTCTCTCTCTCTCTCAAATGCGTGTGTGTGTGTGTATTGTGTGTGTGTGTGTGTGTGTGTATGGTGTTTACAGCATATTGATCAATAACTGAGCTTAAGTTGGATAGTGATTGCAGCTTTATTGATAAGGGTAATCCATTTTGATTCCAAGTATTGGTTTTCATGTTAGTCAGTTTTTCCCCTGGTTTAAACGTCAAATCGACCTTGTTTACAATGACCTCCTTAACGTTGACACTCTCAACATCAGGACGGGTAAAGGTAAAGAGGGAAGATACAGCTGCTCATTCGCAGCAGTGCACATTGTTACACTTTGTCTTCAGATATGTACAGAATGGACAGTTCTGACAAGGAGTGCATGAATGTGCCCACTAGGAAGCCAAATGTGAGCAAAGAGCTGAGGTTGTGGTACTCATGGCTGTGCTGACAGCGGCTTGGCAGCAGAAAATCTACGGTCTTCTTCAAACAGTTTGACCATTTTGCTTCCACTGATGGAAGTGACGTTAGGGAAGTCTTGATCTCTGACAAAAAATCCCTGAACTTTGTATGTATAAAAAGCCCTCTTTCAGGTCAGGATCCCAAGCTCATTTTGTCGCTTTTTGGTGAGTTACAGTCATTACTTTATCCTTTGAAATACATGAAACTGAAGAAATAGTCTGGACTCATACATGCCAAAAATTACTTGTATCTTTGTTTTATTTAAATTATTATTATTATTATTATTATTTTGGTTTTTCGAGACAGGGTTTCTCTGTGGCTTTGGAGCCTGCACTGGAACTAGCTCTTGTAGACCAGGCTGGTCTCGAATTCACAAAGATCTGCCTGCCTCTGCCTCCCGAGTGCTGGGATTAAAGGCGTGCGCCACCACCGCCCGGCGTTTTATTTAAATTCTTACCTTAGTTCATGGTTTTAAAAAGTAACCGAGGAGCTCCTTTTATTTCTGATTGCTCACAAACACTACATTTTGAAACTGAAGCAGTCTTGAAACATTTATCTCAATCAAACTCTTTTATAAACATAGATTCCCATTTTTGTATATCAGTTACCAATATCATTGTTTTGGTTATTTTATTTAAATTATTTTATATGTATGGGTTTTGCCTGCATGCATGTATTGCTTGTGTGCCTGGACAGAAGAGGGTGTCGAATCTCCTAGAACTGCAGCTATAGGGGTTGAGAGCTAACATACAGGAGCTGGGAATCGAACCTGAGTCCTCTGGAAGAATAAATAGCAAGTGCTCTAAACCACGGAGCCATCTCTCCAGCCACTAGGCTCCCCTTTTGATAGTGTAAGAGATGGTTGTGTTCTTGTTTTACTGCAGTAAGTTGAACTCTGGCACGATACAGTTCTTTTTGTGTGAGAGCTAACCAGTGTCAGCGATGGAGAGTCACTTAGTTACCAGGGACCAGCTTGTCACAAGGCGACTTTTCTATGTTGGCACTCATATTAGGATATCCTGAGTGATTTTGTTCAAGCATATGCACGTGTCATTTAGAAATTTATATATATACATATATACATACACACACACACACACACATATATATATATAGGGTTTATCTATATGACAGTCGTAGATGTCCTGGAATTAATTCCCTTTGTACACCAGCCTGGCTTCAAACTCACAGAGATCTGCTTGCCTCCACCTCCCAAGTACTGGGGTTCTAGGCATATACCCCAGCCACCCAGCTAACAATATGATTTTCTTAATAAAAAATTCATCATCTAGTTCTGGAGCTGGAAGCTGGCTTCTATCGAATTAAGTTGAATAAGATCTCATCTAAAATATGACAATTAAAAAGATTACTATTTGAAGATAGGCAACAGAGTTGCTAGAATGAATAACGATAAATGTAGTCAAAAGCCTAGCTACTTCACCTCCTTTGACGAGCTTGCCCTTAGCGTTTTAGTTACTTAGTTACATCTCAGCAGATGGACCTCCTGACTACTTCCCATTTCTTGTGGGCAAGCTGAGTGTCCCCTGTAAGGACTGTCAGGAAGGACTTCATACCACACTAAAACATGGGTACAGGAAAAAACAAAATTTAGGCTCTGTGGTCCTCTGAATGAGAAATGTCCCCTGTAGATCTGGCGTTTAAACACTTCGTTGGTGGTGTTTGGGTGTGTGGCCGTGCTAGAGAAAGCACAACACTGGGAGTGGGCTCTGAGAGTGCATAGCCTGCCCACTTCCAGCTCCTCTGTTTTGTGCCTGAGGTTGATGACTCATGTCCCAGCTTCCTGCCCTTGCCACAAGGCCTGCCACTTGTCTTGTGTCTTTACTTGATGGATTCTTGTCTTTCTGGACCCGTAAGCCCAAACAAACCCTTCCTTTTGGAAGTCATTTTGCCTGTGGCAAGAAATGGAACTCACACTGGCCTACTCTAGTGTGAGAAACACAGCGTGTTCTCAATGTCATCTAGGAGAGCACATGTTTAAAAGACTCAATTTTGAGTTAGAGATTATCTTGCTGCACATAGCCAAGCATAGCTTTTTAATAAATCTTTATTCTAATGGGATTTTGGAAGCCAAGCTATTTCTTATCAGTATTTTCATGGTGGTAGAGAAAAAGAGATTACAAAAACCCATTGAAAATATTTCTAAAATTTCCAAGTAAGCTGGAACTTGTATAGTGTTATTCCTGGCCAAAGATCAAAAACACTGAAAAATGTTTTATTTTCCTTTTGTGATGGTTAGTATAAATGATTTTTGAATCAACCAGGAGCTACTGAGCACTTTCCAGGCCTGAACCGGTGGAGGACATAGATGGCTTCCTTCCCAGACTTCTTGGCTTGGGCGGGGCACCATCATCCCAGAGCCTGCTGGTTGTAGGGAATCATCACACAAAGTACTCTGCAAGGTTTCTAGGCCGGGACATGAGGGTCAGAGAAAAGCAACAGCTTAGCACCATGTCTTGTAATGGTGAGACCTGGGGACATGGAAGGGAAGAGGGGGGCAGGAGTTAACCAAGTCCTACCTGTGACCCTACTAAGAACCCTGACTATGAGCAATCAGGCATCATTAAGGTAAGTGAGTACTGGGTGGGGAAATGGAACAGGGAGAGAGGCAGATCTGAAGAACTGGCAGTGTTGAGAAACAGGCTGGCATGAATGCTACCCACCTAAGTACAAGGTTGATGTGGGATTTCCCTCTGTATGCTGTGATTACCGTTAATAAATAAAGAAACTGCTTTGGACCTGTAGCAAGGCAGAAGTTAGGTAGGTGGGGAAAGCTAAGCTGAATTCTGAGAGGAAGAAAGGGGAGTCAGAGAGAGAAGTGATGGAGCAGCTGAAGACAGACGCTGGGAACTTTAGCTGGTAAGCCACTGTCATGTGGCAATACACAGATAAATAAAAAATGGGTTAAATTAATATGTAAGAGTTAGCCAATAAGAAGTTAGAGCTAATAGGCCAAGCAGTGTTTTAAATAATATAGTTTCTGTGTGGTTATTTCGGGTCTAAGCTAGCCAGGCAGCAGGGAACCAACAAGCAACCCCTCCTTACAACACAAGGTAATTCTGGGCCTGGGTTATTGCCAAGGGCCAGGTCTTGTCTGAGGCTCTGAAGTCTGAGAGGGTTTGTGATGATGCTTGAGGCTCCTGTCATCACTGAGGGCCATGCAGAGGTCTGTAGTCTTGGTTGCCATCTGAGGCCATGTTGGTATCTGAGGGTCATCCTGCCTTGGGAGTCATGTCAATCTGACCTGGGGCCATGGTGACATCCTGGCTTGGGCTACTGCGTAGGACCATGTTTGGGTCAGTGGCCCTGCTGCAGTGGGGTCTCTGTTGATGTCCATAGCTTCTGAGACCATTGGAAGCCATGTTGATGCCCAGGGTTTGGGATGCCACCTGGGGCCAAGTTGGTGTCCAAGGCCCAAGCTGCAACAGGGGACATGTGGATCTGAGTGGCCTGTGCTTCCACCTGGGACCATGATGACATCCAGGTCTGGGCTGCTTCCTAGTACCACGTCTGGGTCCATGGCCAAACCACAGCCACAGTCTGTATTGATATCCATGGCTCATGTTGCCACCAGGGACCATGTAGATTCCCAGGGTCTGGGTTACAGTCTGTGTCCATGAGGGTGTCTGGGGCCATGCTGTCTCCAGGGCCGTACTGAAATGGGTGGCTTGCACTGTCACCCGGGGCCATGGTGTCCTCCAGGCTAAGGGCATGTTGTTGAGGGCATGTCTGGGTCTGTGACCCTACAGCCAGTATCTGAGTTGATCTCTATGGCCCCTGATAGCACCAAGAAGGGCTGTGCATATGACTGGGGTATGGTCAGGACCCTGAGACCATATCATACTGATCTGCAGCCATACTGATTTGTGTGGCCGGTGCTGCCATCTGGGGCCATGAAGATGTCTGGGTCCAGGCCACTGCTCAGGGGCATGTCTGGTTCTGTGGTACATGCTGTTGTCTGACGTCCATGGTTCCTGTTAACACTGAGGGTTCTGTAAATGCCTGGGGTCTGATCAGCAAGCTGAGGCCATGCTGGTATCTGAAGGCTGTGCTGCCACTGAGGTCATACTGATCCAGGTGGCCTGTGCTGCTACTGGGGCCATGGTGACATCTGGGCCTAAGCTGCTGCCAAGCACCATGTCTTGCTCCATGATCCTGTTGCAGCTGGGGTCTGTGATGATGTCTGACTCCTGCTAACACAGGCAGTCATTGGAAACCATGCTGTGTTGAGCCAGCTCTGCCCTTCCCTGGCCTTGGGATTATTGGTCCTGCCCCATCTCTGGATGCTGCAACAAGAGAATTGGCCCCATCCCTCAGGGGAAAACTGCACCTCCACTTCTGCACTCAGGAAAGAGGGCCCCACCCCTCGCCACAGGTGTGCACCTCACCTGGGGAGCACACTAGCGCTGACCCTATGATCGGGGACAAAGGTGAGCTGACCCTGAGGATGTGAGAGCAGAACTATCCAGTCCCCCCTTGTCTGTCATGGGTGGCATGGGTGAGAGAAACATGCCCTCTCCCCTCATCCATAACCACCTGAGGCAGGTAAGACAGCTGACCCTGGAGTCACAAGAGTGGGAGAGCTAGCTTTGACCCTCATCAGCGTAGCAAGCAAGAGATCACACTAGCGCGGACCCTATCGTTGGGGGTTCAGGTGAACCAGCCCTCAGGGTATGAGAGCAGGAGAGCCGAATCTGGAAAGAGGGCCCTGCACTTTGCCTAACCAGTGGAGCTGGCCCTGGTGGTGTGAGCGTGGGTGACCTAGATCTGAGGACCTGAGAATAGGAGAACTGGCCCCACGCCTTGCTGCAGGTTACATTGGGAACAGCAGGAAGTGCTGGAGACTTTGCCTGGGTGGTGACAATGAGGGAAAACTGGCAGGCTGACCAACCCAGCTACCACCCAGGCCCAGAACCAGCGCTATGAGTTGATCCACCCCAGCATCTGCCCCATCTATGAGCTGTTGAAGCAAGTGAAGGGCAGGAACCTATAGATCCAAAACAGCAGGATCTCCATGACCTAGGACAGTAACAGGGGATCCAAGAGGAGCCCCAGCGAGAGCCCATTATTGGTGGTGTAGCAGAAGTTAGAGTCCTGGAACCAGACCAATGACTCTTTGCAATGAACAGTTACAGAGAAGATGAATAGCTGAAGAGAAAACCCTGTGATTCAGCGGGCCACACTGCAGCGTCCACGACAAGATTCTTCTCCCCGTCCTCTCTTTCTCTGTTTCGTTATTTGGTTTTTCTTAATTCGGTTTTGTTTTGGGGCGGAGGTTACATGAGCAGAGGGCAGACACAAGGGGAGAGGAAGATAAGTGGGATTGGAACCCATGGTGTGAAACTCGCAAAGAATCAATAAAAGTTAGAAATTGGTTTTTCAGCTTGTGCCTAGGGTGTAGGCTTACTGGCACACCTGTGTGGGATCGTCTAGATTAAGATGCGCTTTTGAGAATGTTTTCTAGGTATTGTCTAGATTAGGTTAAGGCCCATGGTGGGTGGGGCCATTCCCTAGGATCCTGCACTGTTGAGGAGAGAGAATGCTGAGCTCTCCGGCGCACACAGCATACATAGACTCACTCCCTTCTGCCTTTAACTGTGGATGTAATGTGAGCCGTTCTCTCCAGGTCCTCGACCCGGGACTTCCCCATGATGGGTCATAATCTGGAAACAGAAACCACTCACCTTTTCCCTTCAGTTGGTTTGTTAGGGTGTTTGTCATAGCAACAAGAAGTGCGACCCAAATACTATGGATAGCCACTAATTTTATTTATTTCAGTATTTAAGAGTGTCAAACAGAGAACCGGGTGGTGGCGGCGCACACCTTTAATCCCGGCACTTGGGAGGCAGAGGCAGGTGGGTCTCTGTGAGTTCGAGGCCAGCCTGGTCTACAAGAACTAGTTCCAGGACAGGCTCCAAAGCTACAGAGAAACCCTGTCTCAAAGAACAAAAAAAAAAAAAAAAAAAAAAAAAAAGAATGTCAACCAGGACTGGATGGCTCAGCTGTTAAAGGCTAGATTCACAATAAAAAAAAAATTAAGCATGTCAAGCATTTATATAGCTTCAGAACTATTTGAAAAGGTATTTTAAGGGAGATGGAATTTCCCCTTCTCAGTATTTTTATCTCCTCTATTTTCTCCTTTGCCTGTAGTTAACCGATGTTGACAACTTCAGGAGTCTCTGATTCATCCTCCCTGTGTTTAGTTTTAAACAAATGAATAGAAGCAAGTCTATTTTCTTCTCCATCCTTCTTTTAAAATGACACATCAGCACTGTGCCTTAGTAATTCCAATTACTTTGTAGAGATTTTGATTTTTGTTGTTCTAAATTTTTCTTTGTGTGTGCACATGCGTGTTCATACATGTATTTACATGTTTGTGTACAGGCATACAGGAACATGCATGCAGGTTCTTGTGGTGGTCAGAGGCAACATCCTTAGTCTCTTCTCCACCTATTATTTTGAGACGGGGCTTCTTGCTTATGCGGTAACTCAGCTGGTTGGCCGAACAGTTTGGCCTGCAAGCCCTAGGGATGCTCTTAGCTCTGCCTCCTGCAAACTGGTCCTATTCACTATGACTTTTATTTGGGTTTTTGGGATCCAAGCTCAGATCCTTTTGTTTGCGCATCAAAATTTATACCAACTGTATCAGCTCTTCGGCCTTTTCTTCCCTTTTTAATTTTTTTTATAGTTCCATAATGCACCGTGTGGATGTGCCATGGTATATTCAACCTTTGTCCTGCATGTGGGTATTTAGACTGTTACCATTATTTTACAATTACAAATTGCAAAGCAATGAATAATCCCTTTTTATTACACTTATTTTCTGTGCATGAGGTGGTGCATACACAGGTCGGAGGACAGCACCACTTGGCTCTCTTTTTCTGCTCTGTGGTTCCAATGGCTTGAACCCAGATCATTAATGTAAACGGAGGAGTTGTTTTCCTGTCCTGACCAGCAGCCCCAAATAAACACACAGAAGCTTACATTCATTACAAAATGCTCAGCCAAGAGCTCAGTCTTATTATCTCTTACATTCAAATCAGCCTATTTCTAATAATCTATCTATTGCCACGTGGCTCGTGGATTTATCTGTCCTCTAACATCTTGCTTCTTGGGTGGCTCACTGGCATCTCTCTTGACTCTGCCCTTCTTTATCTGAATTTTCAGTTTGATTGTCCCACCTAATTTTATCCTTCCATGCTAGTCCAATCAGCTTTATCATTAACCAATGAGAGTAATACATATCACAGCGTACAGAAGGATTACCCACAGCAAGTCAGTCTTGCCAGTAAGCGCTCTACCTACTAAGCCATGTCAATGGGCCTGTGGATAGCTTGATGCTGATGTGTTTTCTTATTTTTGAATGTGTAGTGCTGGGAATTGAACCCAGGTCCTTGAGAATAATAGATAGGTACTACATCCCTAAGGTATAGTTCAACCTCTGTTTTTATTTATTCATTTATTTATTTTTATGTCTGATTTTTTATTGTGATTAAATACACTTTCCTAGATTCTTAAATATGCTCAGCAAATAAATAAATGGAATAATCACTGATTTTTTTCCCATGTGCCAGACATTGACGGGTAAGTCAGGGGAGCCAAGGCCGGCACAGCTTCTTATTCTTTCCTGGTGAAGGAATGCTTGAGACATGAGGATGGGTTGACATTAAATGGATGAATTCAGGGCAGGCCAGTCAACCTCACTGGGGCAGGGCAAGGGGTGGTTATGGCTAGGATTCAGGTATGGCTTAGCTCTGAAGAAGGAAAGTACTCAGGAACTTTAACATGCAGAGAAAACTGTAGAAGATACTGGAAAGAGGTAAAGAAGAGAATCAGTGACACTGTTTGCAGTCACTGTCCCTTAAGATGGCACCCCCCCACCAGCTATTCCTTTTTCAAAATGTTTAGCAATCTTTAAGCAATCAGTCTTCCTGCCTGTAGACAGCAGGTACCATCATTGCTATTTAACATCTAAAGGAGTTGAGTCATTGAGCGCTTCCATGCCTTGCCCAAGGCCGCTCAAAATTTTGATTAGAGAACTAGAATTAAAAGTCACAAGGGAAGGCTCGGCTTTTCTGAGATAATCGTGGGAAAGGAAATTATTTATTCTGAAAATTGAAATAGTCATCCTGGAAGCTTCGGTGAAGCCAGAGTGCAAAAATAGACTTTCCCTCTATCCCCCGGTGCAACAATAATTTAGCAGTAATTATGATAATGATTGCTAAGTGATTTGCGTGTTGATCAGACTAAGAGTTCCCAGGGTTGAGTTCGCATGCTGTCCTCCTCAGAAACCCCTCTGTGATGCTTCCAGGGCCAGGGCATGATGAGACTTGCAGAACTCTCCAGCCACAAGTTTGGCCTCCACTGGATCAGCCGTCTCTGGGCGATGAATGCTGCGTGAACGCAGCTGAAGCAGCCTCAGACTGCTGTCGTGTGAGGAAGTCTCCACCGTTGGGTTCACTTGATTTATTGTGGGATGGAAGTTTCCATTAAACAGCTGTCTGTTCCCCGCTTATCTCTGTGATTTACATTTACCTGTGGTTTCTCTGAATGTATTGAAAACATTTAACTTTTATCATTCTTTAATTTTTAATCATCCTCTGGTTGTCAATTAAGCTTTATAGGCTCCGTTGGAAACAGAGAAGCCCGTCCTGGTAAACTGTATCTGTTTTCATTATGTCTGACAGTCAGAGAAATGAAGAAACAACGGGGAAACGTTGATGTCCTCTGGAAGATGCATAGCATGTCAGAGACCTGGTATTTGCTCATCCTGGGAAAAGAGATAATTCTTCCAAAACCACAAGATGTTGGGATGACATACAGATGTGCCCCTCGCAGCCAATCGTGTATGGCTCTAATTACTCTGGGACACGGCAACTTTCACCAATTCATTTTCAAATTAAGTAGGAGCCTATGCCATCTTGGCGTAAGTGGACAGTGGGGTGGGCTTTCAAGGAGGGGAGACCTCGAGTCATGTCCTGGAATGAGTCTTCCAGCCACGTGACTGTTCACATGCGCCTTAGCCTCCGACTCTAAGTTCTTTATGATTAAGGAGGGATAGCGTCTTCTTCATTGCGGTGTTCTTGTGATTAAATGCAATGGGAAAGGCCGTGGCACCGCTCTAGCACGCCTTGCCAATTCTGCTGAACTTTCTTTGGAAGTTTGCCACTCAAAGTCTTATGCTCGAGAGGAGCTAAAACTTATACACGGTGGGGCTTCATTCACACATTTCAGTTGTATTTAAACACCACACTTTCCTTATGTGGGGACTTGGAAAGTTCTGGCAAAATTAGTAGAGCAGGGCATCCATATCATCATTTCAGGATCCAGTACCAGTGTTTTGACATTATTTCATCTTTTTTTAATTAAAGACAATTCAGAGTGCAGTAAATATGCCACAATTAAAGAGAATTGAAATCGAACAGAACTTGTTTAATCTTCCCTTGTAGACTGAGTCAAATACAGTGAGTTCTTATTTATTTTCCTTTCAGCCCCTTTCAGAGCATGATCCATAACCCTTTGTTAACTTCTATTATCTGCTATGGCTAGTCACATCCAGAACTTTTTTTTTCTTTTACGTTTTCTTTCTCCAAACAAAACAGATCTAGAATGTTAAGCTTGTTCTGTTGAGGCCAGACTGAAATGATTTCCGGTGTGACAAGAAAGGTTCCGATGTCTGGGGACTTGTGGAGAGCAGGACTACAGTGCAACAGTCAGGGCAGGATTAAGCCCTGCTTATGTCAGAACTTTGTGTTACTCAGTAGGGAATTCTACTGAATTGCTATTTACTATGATTCTGGAGGTTCTTCCACCATTCAAGAAGGCACTTAAGGATGCAAGCTCCCCTTCTTGTGTCAAAACTTTGGGAATTTTGACTCCCCAAACGGGCAACTTAATACAGAAAAGAAAATTATAGTCCCTCTCCCATATAAACATAGATGTGAAGAGTCTAGTAATGCTTTTACTTATCATTTACTTCCCTATTGAAGTATAACTTACAGTGGAGTACATAATATTAACTGCATCACTAGAAGACTTTTTATATACTCATATGTACCTATAATCATGGAGCAGAATATAGGGCAGTTCTAACAGTAATGGTTCCTTTGTACCATCTCCCAGGAAACATACATGGAACTATGTTGGTCTGCTTTCTGTTACTGTGACAGAATACTCGAGAAAAATCAACTTTTAAAAGAAGAAATAGACTGGGCACAGAGATGCACACCTTTAATCCCAGCACTTGGTGGATCTCTGTGGGTTCAAGGCCAGCCTAGTCTACAAAGTGAGTTCTAGGACAGCCAGAGCTACATAAAGAGACCATTTCAAAAATCAGCAAAGCAAAACCAAACAGAAGAAATAGTTTGTTTCAGCACATGGTTTTGGGGGATTTGATTTATGGCTATTTGGCTGTAACATGATTAATAAAAACCCAGAGACAGAAATTGGGGTTCAACCTAAAAGTCATAAAAGCATGATAGCTAGCTGCTGGCTCTTACCTCTATCTACCTCAGTCTGAAATAGCCATCCTGCCTCCAGGAATCTCAGAATGATACTATGTAAGAGCTGTCTCCTCCTGTGTTATATTCCTCTATAGTTCTGGGATTAAAGGTGTGCACCACTACTGCGCAGTTTCTATGGAAAACTGGTGTGGATTAAAAATGTGTGTCACCACTGCCTGGGCTGTAAGGCTGACCAGTGCAGCTATTTTACTCTCTGAACTTCAGGTAAGCTTTATTTATTAAAATACAAATGAAATGTCATTTCATTTGGCCTTGTTGCTTTGGGCCTATGACAGCATGGTTCATCATGGTGAGGACAAATGGCAGAACAGCCCTTTCACCTTGTGGTGGCCAAGAACCAGAGACAGGGAGGAGTGGGGGGGGTCCCAGTATTCTCTTCAAGGGTGCTGCTGAAATGTCTTAATTTCTTGCCATTAATCCATATCTTCTAGAGGTTTTCACCACTTTGTATTAGTGTCACACAAGTTGGGGGCTAAGCCTTCAGCACTTTTTTTTTTTGAGCACTTACGAAAGCCGTGGCACTTAACTTACTTCATAACAAACTCACTTGGAGTTGTCAGTTCTTTTGGTTTTAGTCCTTTTAGTCTAATGCAGGTGTAGTCCTGGCTCATTGTGATTCATAGCTGCATCTCTTTCATGATCAGTGATGACTACAGCGCTTAATATCTCTAACATGCTCACGAGCCACTTGGGTGCTCTCTTTCTTACGAAATCCTCTTCAAACCTGTCTACATGTCATAAGTTGAGCTATCTGTCTTTTTCCTTATTGACCTACAGGAGTCTCTAAAATAGTGTATTTGGGCTGTGAGTTGTTTGTGCCTATAATCTCAGCACTTGGGAGGTGGAAGCAGGAGGATTGCTGTAAATTTAGGCTCAGGTTGGGCTACAGAGTAAGACTCTGTTCCAAGAAACAAAAACCAAGCTCTCTCCCTCACCCCTCTCTCTCTCAAAAACAAATCTATCATCTATCTATCTGTCCTTTTGTCCATCCATCCATCCATCCATCTATCCATCCATCCATCCATCCATCTATCCATCCATCCATCCATCTATCCATCCATCCCCCATCTATCTATCTATCTATCTATCTATCTATCTATCTATCTATCTATCTATCTATCTATCTATCTATCGTTTATGTCTATGTGTGCATCTCAGTGCGGAGATGTATGAATGAGTACAGTAACCATGGAGGCCAGAAGAGGGCATCATATTCCCCTGGATATGGGTATAGGAAGTTGTGAGTTGCCTGACGTGTGTACTGGGAACTGAATTCAGGCCCCTTCAAGAGCAATATATTCTCTTCGCTGCTGATCCATTTCTCCAGCCCTATTTCACTGCCTTAATCATGCCTTCTGATGAACATAAGTTCTAAATTACAGTGAAATCTAATTTATCATTTTTATCTTTGAGGATTTTTAATGTGTACCTCTCTGATTATTGGTGATATTGAATTTTTCCCACACATCTATTGGACATTTGCAGATCTTATTATAAGAAAGGTATGTAGGTCTTTTGCCCATTTTTCATATGGGTTATTTGTTTTCTTGTATTGAGGTCCTTATGTGTTTGGGTTATCACCCCGTTATCAAATATAGAGCTGGCAATGTCTGTCGTTCTGTGGGCTGTCATTTTAGCTTTTTGGTTTCTTCTTTTGTTGAGCAGAAGATTTTTGGAACACACAATCTCATTTGTCTTTGCTTGATTTTGTCATTGGTGCTTTTGGGATCATATCCGAGAAAAAAAATCCAGGGTCTAGATGAATATTCAGAAATTTAACTCTGTGTCTTCAATTAGGAATTTCATAGGCTGAGATCTTGACTTAAGGCTTAGTTTTATGACTTCTGAGCCTTGTGGAAATTAAAGGTACGCCTCAATCATGCATGTGAGCTTCTCATAACGCTATTTCTTATTATTTGTTCTTGGCCCCTTCTAAAAGATAACCTGATCAGAAATATTTCTATTCAGCTATTGGCTCTGTATTCTGTCCTCTGTTTTATGCCAATGCTCTACTAGCTTGAGTATTGTAGCTTTGAATTCTATTCTGAGATCAGGTGTCATAATTCCTCCAGCTGTTTTCTGCTCACTCAAGTTTGCTTTGGCTATTCTGAACCTTTTATGGTTCCATATGCGTGTTAGGATCCCTTCTCTCATACTTCCTGTGAAAGATGGCAGTGACATTTTGATAGGACTTACGTTGGGTCTGAAGATTGTTTGGGTACTATAAACATTTTTGGCCGTGTTAATTCTCCTCAACCACAAATAATCTGTGATGCCTTTCCATTTATTTTTGTTTTATTAAATTCTGTTTACCATCATCTTATACTTTATTTTTGCCTTCATAGAGCCTGGGATTTAATCCAGGCCTCTTCACACAGGCCAGACAAATGCCCACCACTGAGCTACGCCTTTAGTCTAAGTTGTGCAGTCTTGAGCATACACTCCTTTCATCTCCGTAGTTAAATTTATTCTTGAGTATGTTTTTGTTTTAATGCCGTCATACTAATAGGATTGTTCTCTTTGATTTTTGATACTTAGCCTTAAGAGTATAGAAACGCTACCAACTTCTTTTTGTTTCTTTTTATGTTTTTAAATTTTTAAAATTTTTTTCACAATTGATTTTTTTATATGTTGATATGTATACTGCTACTTTACTGAACTGATTTATTTGTGCAATTGTTTTTCTGGGCGAGCACTGGGCTCTTCTGAATGTAAGACCATGTCTTCTCGAACAACCCTAACTTTACTCTTTCATGTGTAATTTGGTAAAAGTGGGATTCAGCCCTTGCCTCTGATCTCAGGGGAGTTTTGAACATTTCACTCTGTAGGGTGGTGTTGGGCATGAACTTGTCCTTTATTACAGCCAGTGACATTCCTTCTTTATCTAATTTGGTGTGATACATTGTTTTTTAAACACGAAAGTCTACCAAATATGCCAGATGCTTTCTCTCTGCCCACTGAGATGCCCCTGGGATCAGAACCCTTCATTCTATTAGTGGGTTGCTTGTCATTGACTGAGTTTGTATGTTGAGGTAAGTAATAATAAGTAGGGTGTCTGCCACTGACTGACTTTGTATGTTGAGGCCTCCTTATTAGTAGGCTGTCTGCCATTGACTGGGTTTTGTATGTTGAAGCATCCTTATTAGGAGGGTGTCTGCCATTGACTGAGTTTGTATGTTCAGGCACCCTTATTAGGAGGGTGTCTGCCATTGATTGAGTTTGTATGTTCAGGCATCCTTATTAGGAGGGTGTCTGCCATTGATTGAGTTTGTATGTTCAGG
>JAQHUG010000039.1:6093725-6121050 GCA_028555095.1 Dicrostonyx torquatus | reverse complement strand
GTCCTCCTGTCTGTTCTTATGCCAATACCAGGTTGTTTTCAGTACTGTAGCTCTGTAGTAGAGTTTGAAGTCAGGGATTGTGATGCCTCCAGAAGTTCTTTTATTGCCCAGGATTGTTTTGGCTATCCTGGGTTTTTTGCTTTTCCATATGAAGCTGAGTACCATTCTTTTGAGGTCTTTGAAGAATTTTGCTGGTCATTGCGTTGAATCGGTAGGATTGCCATTTTTACTATATTAATTCTGCCTATCCAAGAGCATGGGAGATCTTTCCTCTTTCTGGTGTATTCTTCAATTTCTTTCTTCAAAGATTTAAAGTTCTTGTCATACAAGTCTTCCACTTGTTTGGTTAGTTACTCCGAGATATTTTATACTATTTGTGGCTATTGTGAAGGGTGTTGATTCTCTGATTTCTTTCCCAGCCCTTTTATCATCTGTGTACATGAGGGCTAACAAATTGAATTTTTTTGAGTTAATCTTCTATCCTGCTACATTGCTGAAAGTGTTTATGGGTTGTCGAAGTTCCTTGGTAGAATTTTTGGGGTCACTTATGTAAACTATCATCTCAACAGCAAACAGTGAGAGTTTGACTTCTTTTCTAATTTGTATCCCCTTGATCTCCCTTTGGTGTCTTATTGCTCTAGCTAGGACCTCAAGAACTATATTGAATAGATATAGAGAGAGTGGAATCACTGGGAGTTTCTCTCCATTTAATTTCATGTTGGCTGTTGGCCTGCTGTATATTGGCCTTTATTATGTTTAGGTATGCTCCTTGAATCCCTGCTCTCTCCAAGACCTTTATCATGAAGGGATGTTGTATTTTGTCAAATGCTTTTTTGACATCTAATGAGATGATCACGTGATTTTTATTTTTCAGCTTGTATATGGTGGATTACATTGACAGATTTTCGTGTGTTGAACCAGCTCTGCATATGTATTGTTTTCTTTGTTTCTATTTTGTTGATTTCAGCTGTCAATTTGATTATTTCCTGCCATCTAGTTCTCTTAGGTGAGTTTGCTTCTTTTTGTTCTAAAGTTTTCAAATGTTCTGTTAATTCACTAGTGTGGGAGTTTTCCAGCTTCTTTATGTAGGCATTTAGTGCTATAAACTTGCCTCTTAACACTGCTTTCATTGTGTCCCATAAATTTGGGTATGTTGTGTGGTCATTTTCATTGAATTTTAGGAAGTCTTTAATTTCCCCCTTTATTTCTTCCTTGACCCATTGATGATTCAGGTGAGCATTGTTTAATTTCCATGTGTTTGTTGGTTTTCTGGAATTGGTATTGCTGTTGACTTCTAGTTTTAAAGCAGGTGATCTGATAAAGTACATTGGGTTATTCCAATTATTTTGTATTTGTTTAGGTTTGTTTTGTTACTGAGTATGTGGTCACGTTTTGAGAAGGTTCCATGGGGTGCTGAGAAGAAGGTATATTCTTTTCTGTTTGGATGGGAATATTCTATAGATGTCTGCTAAGTCCATTTGAGTCATAACATCTGTTAGTTCTCTTATTTCTCTGTTTACTTTTTTGTCTGATTGCCCTGTCCAGTGGTGAGAGGGGAGTGTTGAAGTCTCCCACTATTAGTGTGTGGGGTTTAATATATGATTTAAGCTTTAGAAGTGTTTATTTGACATATGAGCATGCCTTTGTATTTGGAGCATAGATGTTCAGTATTGAAATTTCCTCTTAATGTATTTTTCCTGTAACTAATATGAAATGTCCTTCTTTGTCTCTTTTGACTGATTTCAGTTTGAAGTCTATTTTGTTAGATATTAGGATAGCTACACCCACTTGTTTCTTAGATCCATTTGATTGGTATATTTTTTTCCCAACCTTTTACTCTGAGACAATGTTTGTCTTTGAGGTTGAGATGTGTTTCTTGTATGCAGAAAAGGGATGGATTCTGTTTTCATATCTAATCTGTTAGCCTGTGCCTTTTTATAGGTGAGTTGAGTTTATTTACATTAAGGGATATTAATTACCAGTGGTTGCTATCTCCTGTTAATTTAGTTTTCACTGTTGGTGATGTTAATTTGTGTATTTTTTTATTCTTTGGGATTTGCTGTAATGAAATCATCAATTGTCTGTGTTTTTGTTGGTGTAGCTATCTTTCTTAGGTTGGAGTTTTTCTTCTAGAATTTTGTGTAGGGCTGGGTTTGTGGCTAGGTATTGGTGAAATCTAGATTTGTCATGGAAGATCTTGTTTTGTCCTTCTATGGTGATGAACAGTTTTTCTGGGTATAGTAGTCTGGGCTGGCATCCATGGTTTCTTAATGTCTGCATAATGCTTGACCATGACCTTCTGGCTTTCATTGTCTCCTCTGAGATATCAAGTGTAATTCTGATAGGTCTATCTTTATATGTTACTTGGCCTTTTTCCTTTGTAGCTCTTAATATTCTTTCTTTACTCTGTATGTTTAGTGTTTTGATCATTATGTGGTGAGAGAATTTTTATTTGGATCCAGTCAATTTGGTGTTCTGTAAGCTTCTTGTATCTTCATAGGCATAGCTTTCTTTAGGGAGGGAAAGTTTTCTTCTATGATTTTGTTAAATGAATTTTCTGTGCCTTTGAGTTGAACAACTTCTTCTTCTTCTTTTTCTTCTTCTTCTTCTTCTTCTTCTTCTTCTTCTTCTTCTTCTTCTTCTTCTTTTTCTTCTTCTATACCTATTATTCTAAAATTTGGCCTTTTTATAGTTTCCCATATTTCATGGATATTTAGGGTTAAGCTTTTGTTAGATTTAATGCTTTCTTTAACTGATGAGTCTATTTCCTCTATTGTATTTTCAGCGCTTGAGATTCTCTCTTTCATTTCTTGTATTCTGTTGTTCATACTTGCATTTGTGGTTCCTGACCTTTCTCTCATGATTTTTGCTTCTATAATTCCTTTGGCTTGTGTTTTCTTTATTTTTTCTATCTCAGTTTTCAAGTCCTGTAGTAAGAGATACAGGCTGTGTCCTGCCCAGCTCCTGGTGCTGGTAGTGTAGCTTACATTCAAAATAACAACATGAAAATTGTATTAATTTAATTACTGCCTGGATCATTATGAGTAGCCTCTTGTTGACTAACTCTTACATCTAATAGTCTGTGTGTCACCACAAGGTAGTGGTCTTACCACGAATCATTCAGCATGTCTGACCCTGGCAGCTTCATGCGGCAGCTCTCTGAGCCTTCCCCATCCCAGAATTCTGTTATGTCCTCCCTGCCTATTTAAGATTTTGCCCTATCAAAAAGCCAAGGCAGTTTCTTTATTCAACCAATGAAAGCACAGAAATACAGAAGGACCCTCCTATACCAAAGTCCTGAATAGTTTCTTTTATGTGTTTGAGCTCTTTTTTTTTTTTGTTTTATTTAAGTGATTTGCTGCTATCTTCCAACATTTTTTTTTCTCCACTTCTTTAAGGTAATTTCTCATTTCATTTTTAAGAATTTCAAATATTCTCTTGAGGTTATTTTTAGATCATTTTCTTCTGGTTCATCCATATTTGGTTGTTCAACTCTTGCTTTTGTAGGGTCTTTAGGTTTTCCTGGTATTGTGTTGCTCTTTGTGGTGTAGCATGTGATCTTACCTTTTCCACTCATCTTTTCCTCTAATAGGTGTGGTTGGGGCTGTCTGAGATTCTGTTGAATAATCTTCTAGGTGCCAGTGGGTCCACAGTTCAGATGGTTGTTCTCGTGGCACAGTCAGTGTCACAGTTCTAGTTATTCCTATTGGTTATTCCTGTTCCTGGAGGTAGCTCAGTGCTCCTGTGCTTTGGTCTGCTCCCTTGGAGTTTGCTGTCTCAGGCCTGTTTTGGCCTAGGCTGCTGGCTTTGATCAGTTTCTGTAGATCTTGGTTTGGATCTCCTCCTACAGAAGTCCCTGGCTTGGAGTTGGACCTGTTGTGGTGGAGATCGCTGACTCCGGATCTGGTCACCGGCTCAGTCCTGATCCACCTGTGTCCTGGGACTGGGTTTGCTCCTGGCTTCTGCTCCTGTTGGAGCTAGTTCTCTCTGTGTCCTAGGTAACTGGTTCAGTCCCACTGTGGTTCTGGTGGAGATCACAGACTCTGAGTCAGGTTGTTGGCTCAGTCCTGGTCTGCCAGTGTCCCAGGACTGGGTTGGCTTCCAGGGCTGAATTTGTTCCTGGTGGAGCTTGTTTTCTCTGGCCCTCTCTGTCCTAGGAGTGTTGTTCAGCTCCACTCCTGTGGAATTTGTTGCCCAAGGTGGAGTTCCTTGCTTCAGGGCAACTTTGGCTTAGGTTACTGGCTTTGACCTGTGTCTGTAAATCCTAGTCTGGATTCCCTCCTGCAGATGTCTTTGGGTTGGAATTGGACCTAGAAAGTTTCTGGTTTCAGTCTACTGCCTTGGAGGTCCCAGGCTCAGGAGCATCCAAACCTACAAAGGACCTGCTTACTTCCTCAGAGGTCTAGGACTTACACTCGGACCCGCAGGGGTTCCAGATTCCTGCCTATTCCCTTTGATGTCCCAGACCAATGCCAGAACCCACAAAGGACCTGGCTAAGTCCTACTGTCTCTGAGGTCCCAGACTTGTGCCTGGCCCTGCTGAGATCTCTGGATCCTGCCTATTCCCTTGGAGGACCCAGGTTCACTCACGTCCAGGCTGACAGAGATCCTGGCTCCGGCCTAGTTTTTGGGAAGTCCTAGACTCTCACCCAGACCTGCTGGAGTGTTGGCTTAGGTCTACTCCCTTGAAGGTCCCAGATTCACATCTGGACCCTCAGCAGTCTCTGGCTCACTAGCTCAGTGGTTACTCCTTTGATTTTTTTTTTAAATTTTAATCTTGTACCCAAATACTTTGCTAAAGGTGTTTATTAGCTGTAGAAGTTATCTGGTAGGATTTTTTTGGGTTGCTTATGTATATTATTATGTCATCTGCTTATCTTGAAATCTTGAATTCTTTTTCTATTTGTATCCCCTTGATCTCCTTTTGCTGTTTTATTGCTCTAAGTAGAACTTTGAGCACTATATTGAATAGGTATGGACAGAGTGGACAGCCTTTTCTTATTACTGATAATAGTTGAGTTGCTTTGAGCTTCTCTCCATTTAATTTGATGTTGTCTTCTGACTTATATATTGCTATTATTACATTTTGGTTTGTTCCTTATATTCAGGACCTCCACAAGACTTTTTAATCATGAAGGGGTTTTGGATTTTGTCAAAGGCTTTTTTTAAGTATCTAATGAGATGATCGTGTAGTCTTTTTCTTTTGGTTTGTTTAAATGGTGGATTACATTGACAGAATTTTGTATGTTGACCTATCTGTGAATCTTTGAAGTGAAGCATAGTGCATGATCTTTTTATGAATTCTTAGGTTCTGTTTACCAATATTTTATTGAGTACTTTTGCATCCATGTTCATAAATTGGTCTGTAATTCTTTTATTTTGTTGTTGAGTCTTTGTGTGGGTCAGGTGTCAGGATAACTAGCCTCATAAAAAGAACTTGGCAATGCTTCATCCGTTTTTATTTTGTAGAATAATTTGAGGAGTATTGGTATTAGCTCTTTTTTGAAAGTCTGCTAGAGTTCTACACTAAAATCATCTGGCCCTGAACTTTTCTCAGTTGGGAAACTTTTAATGATTTCTTCTATTTACTTAGGGGTTATAGGTCTGTTAAAATTGTTTATCAGATTTTGGTTTAATTCTGGTATGTGGTATCTATCAAGAAATTTGTTCATTTCTTTTAGATTTTCTAATTTTGTAGAGAACAGGATTTTGAAGTATGACCTAATGATTCTCTGGATTTCCTCCATGTCTGTTGTTAAGTCCCAATTTTGTTTCTGATTTTGTTAATTTGGATATTCTTTCTCTGCCTTTTAGTTTGACTATAGGTTTGTCAATCTTGTTGATTTTCTCAAAGAACCAACTCTTTCTTTCACTGATTCTTTGTATTGTTTTTTTTTGTTTCTATTTTTATTGATTTTAACCCTCAGTTTGATTATTTCCTGCTATCTCCTCAGCTTGAGTGTATTTGCTTCTTTTTGTTCTAGAACTCTCAGGTGTGTTCCTTAATTACTATTATGAAATTTCTCCAAATTCTTTAAGAATGCAGTTAGTGCTGTGAACCTTCTACTTAGCACTGCTTTCATTGTGTCCCATAAGTTTGGTATGTTGTGCATTCATTTCATTGAATTCTAGGAAGTCTTAGATTTGTTCTTTGTTTTTGGACTCAGGAGTAATTCAGTCGACAGTTGTTTGGTTTCCTTACGTTTGTAGGCTTTCTGTAGTTTGTGTTGCTGTTGAACTCCAACTCTCATCCTTGCTGATCGATAAGATGCAGGAAGTTATCCAATTTTTCATATTTGCTCAGGTTTGCTTTGTGACTGAGTGTGTGGTTAATTTTGGAGAAAGTTTCATGAGGTGTTGAAAAGAAGGTATATTCTTTAGTGTTTGGGTGAAACTTTTCATAGATATCTGTTAGGTCCATTTGAGTCACAATATCTGTCAGTTTCATTATTTCTCTGTTTAGCTTCTGTCTGTATAACCTTCCCATTGTTGAGAGTGGGGTGTGGAAGTCTCTCACTATCATTAGGTAGGGTTTGGTGATTTTTGCTTTAATTATGTCTTTTTTTTTACAAATGTGAGTGCCCTTGTATTTGGGGCATAGATGTTCAGACTTGAGACTCCATCTTGGTAGATTTGTCCTTTGATGAATACAAAATGTCCTTATCCATCTTTTTTGATTAATTTTGATTTGAAGTCTATTTTGTTAGATATTAGCATAGCTACACCAACTTGCTTCTTTAGTCAGTTTGATTGGAAAATCTTTTCCCAACCCTTTACTCTGAGGTAATATCTACTTTTGATGTAGAGGTGTGTTTCTTGTATGCAGTAGAAGGATGGATCCTATTTTTATATCCATTATGTTAGCCAGTGTATTTTTATTGGTGAACTGAGTCCTCTGATATTGAGTGATGTTAATGACTGGTGATTTTTATTGTTGTTGCATGTGTGCATGTTTCTCTTTGGTGTGAAATTATTTATTATTTTATTTATTATTATTATTTTTATTATTTTCATGGGCATTGCTAACTTTTTTGCATTGGAGTTTTCCTACTACTACTTTCTGTAGAGTGGAGTTTGTGGAGATATTGATAAAATGTTACTTTGTCATGAAATATCTTGTTTTCTCTTACTATGATTGAAACTTTTGCTGGGTATAGTAGTCTGGATTGGCATTTATAGTCTCTCAGAGTCTGTAAGAGGTCTGTCCAGGCTTTTCTGGATTTTTAGAATCTCCATGGAGACATCAGGTATAATTCTGATATGTCTGCTTTTATATGTTACGTGGCCTTTTCCCTTTGCAGCTATTAATATTCTTTTTTTATTCTGTATGTTTAGTGTTTTGATTATTATGTGGCAAGAGGACTTTTCTTCTGATTGATTCTATTTGGTGTTCTGTAAGCTTCTTTTACCTTTATGTCCTTCTTTAGGTTGAGAAATTTTTCTTCTTTGACTTTATTTTCTGAGCCTTTGAGCTGGTATTCTTCTATCCCTAATATTCTTAGGTTTGGTCTTTTCATGGTGTTCCAGATTTCATGGATGTTTTGTGTTAGGAATATTTTAGATTTGACATTTTCTTTGACAGATGAGTATATTTCTATCATATCTTCAACACCTGAGATTCTCTTCCATCTCTTGTATTCTGTTGATGTTTGCTTCGTTAGTTCCTGTTCACTTACATTTTCCATTTCCAGGATTCTCTCAGTTTGAGTTTTTTTTTTTTAAATTGCTTTCATTTCCATTTTCAGGTGTTGAATTATTTTGTTTCTGTCTACTGTTTGATTTTTCTTGGTTTTCTTGACATCTTTAAGAGATTTATTGATTTCTTCCATTTTTTGGTTGTCTTATCCTCCAGTTTTTAACGGGATTTTTCTCTTTCCTCTTGAAGGACTTAAAATCATCTTTACAAGGTTTTTTTTTTTCTTTATTTTGTTTTACGTCACAACCACAGTTTCCCCTCCCTCCTTTCCTCCTGTTCCTCCACCATCAACTCCTCCTCTGTCTCCATTTAGATAGGGTAAGGTCCTCCTTGGGTATTAACAAAGCATGATATATCAAGTTGAGGCAGGACCATGCTCCTCCCCCCGGCATCAAGACTGAATAAGGAATCCCACCATAGAGAATAGGTTCCAAAGAGCCAGCTCAAGCATCATGGACAGGTCCTGGTTCCACTGCTAGGGGCCCTACAAAAGACCAAGCTACACAACTGTCACCCAGATATAGAGGGCCTAGGTCGATCCCATGCTGGCTCCTAGCTGTCATTCCAAATTCCATGAGCTCCCACAAACTCAGATCAGCTGTCTCTGTGGGTTCCCATCATGATCTTGATCCTCACCCAGCTCATATAATCCCTTCTCCCTTCAACTGGACTCCCAGATCTTGGCCCGGTGCTTGACTGTGGTTCTCTGTATCTACTTCCATCAGCTACTAGATGAAGGCACTGTGATGACAATTAGGGTAGTCACAAATCTGATTGCAGGGAAAGGCTAGTTCAGGCACCCTCTGCACTATTGCTAGGACTCTTAGCTGGGGTCATCCTTGTGTGTTCCTGGGAGTTTCTCTGGCATCATATTTCTCCCTAATCCCATAATAATACCCTCTATCAAGATATCCTTTTCATTCCTCACCCCTTCTGTCCTGCCCCCAACTGAACCATCCTGAGTCCCTCATTCTCCCAGTCCCCATCCTCCTCCATTTACTCCCCATCACCACCAGTTTAACAAGGATATTTCATCTATTTCCTCTTCCCAGGGGGAATTTTTTTTAAATTAATCTTGTATCCAGCCATATTACTGAAGGTATTCCTCAGACGTAGGAGTTCTTGGGTGGAGTTTTTGAGGTCACATGTACACTATCATAGCATCTTCAAATAGTGAAAGTTTGACTTTTTTCTTTCCAACTTGGATCTCCTTGATATCCTCTAATTGCCTTATTTATCTAGCTAGAACTTCTTGTACTATATAGAATAGATGTGGAGAGAGTGGACAATCTTGTCTTGTCCCTGATTTTAGTGGTATAACTTTGAGTTTTTCTCCATTTAATTTGATGTTGACTGTCAGCTTGCTGTATATTGCCTTTTTTATGTTTAGGTATATTCCTTGTATCCCTGTTCTTTCCAGAACCTTTATCATGAAGGGGGTGTTGGATTTTGTCAAAGGCTTTTTCAATATCTAGTCAGATGGTCATATGCTTTATTTCTTTCAGTTTGTTTATATGGTGGATTACATTGGCAGTTATTGGTATGTTGAACCATCTCTGCATCTCTGGGATAAAGCCTATATAATCACAGTGGCTGATTTTTTTTTGGATGTGTTCTTGCATTCAGTTTGGTAGTATTTTATTGAGTATTTTTACATCAATGTACATGAGGGAAATTGGTGTGTAATTCTTTTTTTGCATCTTTGTTTTGTTTGGGTATCAAGGTGACTGTGACCTCATAAAAAGAATTTGGCATTATTCCTTCTGTTTCTATTATGTGGAACAATTTGAAGAGTATTGGTATTAGCTCTTCTTTGAAATCCTGCGAGAATTCTACACTGAAACCATATGGTGCTAGGTTTTTCTGTTTGGAAGATTTTCAATGACTTTTTCCTATTTTCTTAGGGTTATATGTCTGTTTATTGTTTATTTGGTCTTGATTTAATTTTGGTAAGTGGTACCTATCCAGAAAATTGTCCATTTCTTTTAGATTTTCCAATTTTGTGGAGTACAGATTTTTGATGTATGACCTAATGATTTTTCTAGATTTCTTCAGTGTCTGTTCTTATATCCCCCTTTTTGTTGATTTTATTAATTTGGATATTCTGTGTATTTTGGCGTATTTGGATAAGAGTTTATCTTATTGATTTTCTTGAAGACATAATTCTTTGTTTCATTAATTATTTGTATTCTTTTTGTTTCTATTTTATTGATTTCAGCTCTCAATTTGATTATTTTCTGGCATCTACTGCTCTTGGGTGAGTTTGCTTCTTTCTGTTTTAGAGCTTTCATGTATGCTGTTATGTCACTAGGGTGAGCTTGCTCCACATTCTTTATGTAGGGATTTAGTGCTATGAACTTTTCCTCTTAGCACTGTTTTGATAGTTGCCGCACACAAACGCCTGTCTGCTTGGGCTCTATATGCTACCGTAAAGTTACCGAGCTGCTTCGGGATAGGGGCTGGAGGTTGAAACATACACAGACACACGGAGAGGGAGACAGCACAGACAGACAGAGACACAGACATCTAGTCACTGGTAAGAAGCCCCTTATTCAGTAGCACCATGGAGGCTTAAATATCCAACAGTCAGATGGGCCAACAGGTGAAAACCTTATCCTCTGATCCTCAAGGCAACACGTGCTCATGAAGCACAGCTTTCAGTAACTCAAATCAGAGGTAAAGATCTCCAGCAGGGAAGAGCAGCTGGAGGCCATGACTCCAAATGGTTCCAACAGATAGTTTTCCATAAGTTTAGGTATGCTGTGCCTTCATTTTCATTGAATTTTAGAAAGTCTTTAATTTCTTTCTTTATTTCTTCCTTGACCCAGTGATGATTCAGTTGAGCATTGTTCAATTTCATTGTGTTTGTAGACTTTCTGCAATTACTGGTGTTGAACTCTACCTTTAGCCCATGGTGATCTGATAAGATACATGGGGTTATTCCAATTTTTTTTGTATCTTTTAATGTTGGCTTTGTTACCTAGTATGTCGTCAGTTGTTGAGAAGGTTCCATGAAGTGCTGGGAAGAAGATATATTCTTTTATGTGTGGATGGAATGTTCTACAGATGTCTGTTAAGTCCATTTGAGTCATAACATCTGTTAGTTCACTTATTTCTCTGTCAATTTTCTGTCTGGCAGACCTGTCCAGCGGTGAGAGTGGAGTGTTGAAGTCTCCCACTATTAGTGTGGAGGTTTAATGTGTGATTTAAGCTTTAGAAGTGTTTCTTTTACATATGAGGGTGCCCTTGTACTTGGGGCCTAGATGTTCAGTATTTATATTTCCTCTTGAGGATTTTTTCCTGTGACTAAGATGAAATGTCTTTCTTTGTCTCTTTTGATTGATTTTAGATTGAAGTCTATTTTGTTAGATATTAGGATAGCTACACCAACTTGTTTCTTAGTTCCATTTGATTGGAAAATTTTTTCTCAACCCTTTACTCTATGGTAATATCTGTCTTTGGGGTTGAGGTTTGTTTCTTGTATGTAGCAGAAAGATGGGTTCTGCTTTGATACCCATTCTGTTAGCCTGTGTCTTTTCAGAGGTGAATTGAGTCCATTGATATTAAGAGATATTAAAGGCCAGTGATTGTTAATTCCTGTTATTTTTTTGCTTTTGTTGTTGGTAGTAGTAGCGTTTGTTGTTTCTCTTCTTTTGGGTTTGCTGATGTGAGGTTATCTATTGCCTGTGTTTTCATGGGTGCAGCTACCTTCCTCTGGTTGGAGTCTTCCTTCTAGTACCTTCTGTGGGTTTGAATTTGTTGATAGGTATTGTTTACATCTGGGTTTGTCATGGAATATCTTGTTTTCTTCATCTATGGTGATTTAAAGCTTTGCTGAGTATAGTAGTCTGGGTTGGCATCCGCGGTCTCTTAATGTCTGCAGAATACTGTCCAGGACCCTTTGTCTTTCAGAGTTTCTTTTGAGAAGTTGAGTGTAACTTTGAAAGGTCTGCCTGTTTATGTTACTTGGTGTTTTTCCTTTGCAGCCCTTAATATTCTTTCTTTATTCTGTATGTTAGTGTTTAATTCTGTATGTTAATCATTATATGGCAAGGGGATTTTTTTTGGTCCAGTTTATTTAGTATTTTATACGCCTCTTGTACCTTCATAGGCATATCTTTCTTTAGTTTGGGAAAGTTTTCTTCTACGATTTTATTGAATAGATTTTCTGTGCCTTTGAGCTGGTATTCTTCTTCTATTCCTATTATTGTTAGGTTTGGACTTTTTATAGTGTCCCAAGTTTCCTGAATATTTTGTGTTAAAAATTTGTTTTTTGAATATGCTTTTTTTCCATTTTATATTTTTTGTTTGTTTGTCAAAAATCAGGTGTTCATAGGGGTGTGGATTGATTTCCTAGTCTTTGAATCAATTCCAGTGGTCTATCTGTCTGTCTGTATGCCAATAACAGGCTATTTTTATTATTGTAGCTCTGTAGTAGAATTTGAAGTCAGAGATTGTTCAGAAGTTCATTATTGTACAGGATTGCTTTGGCTATCCTGGTTTTTTTTTTTTTGCTTTTCCATATGAAGCTGAATATTGTTCTTTTGAGGTATGTGAAGAATTTTGCTGGGATTTTGCTGGGCATTGCATTGAATTGGTAGATTGCTTTGGGTAAGATTGGCATTTTTACAATGTTAATTCTATCTATCCAAAAGCATGGGAGATCCTTCCATTTTCTGGTTTCTTCTTCAATTTCTTTCTTCAAAGATTTAAAGTTCTTGTCATACAGGTCTTCCACTTGTTTGGTTAGAGTAACTCCGAGATATTTTATGCTATTTGTGGCTATTGTGAAGGGTGATGTTTCTCTGATTTCTTTTTCAGCACATTTATCATCTGTATAAAGGAACATTACTGATTTTTTTTTTAGTTAATCTTATATCTTGCTACATTACTGAAGGTGTTTATGAGTTGTAGAAGTTCCTTGGTAGAATTTTTTGGGTCACTTAAGTAAACTATTATATCATCAGCAAATAGTAAGAGTCTGATTTCTTCTTTTCTAATTTGTATCCCCTTGATCTCCTTTTGTTGTCTTATTGCTCTAGCTAGAACCTCAAGAACTATATTGAGTAGCTGTGGAGAGAGTGGACAACCTTGTTCCTGATTTCAGTGGAATCATGGGATCATCTTGAACTTCTCTCTATTTAGTTTGATTTTGGCTGTTGGCTTGATGTATGGCATAAATGAATATCAATATGTAGAAGAATGAAAAACTCAAGTCCAAATGAATCAAAGACCTCAACATAAAACCAACCACATTGAACCAGCAATGGAGGAGTGTTACCTTTCCCTACATCCTCTCCAGCATTAGTTATCTTCAGTGATCTAGGCCATTCTGACAGGTGTAAAGTGTAATCTCAGAGTTCTTTTGATTTGCATTTCTCTTATAACTAAGGATGTTAAACATTTCCTTAAGAGTCTTTCAACCATTTTAGATTTGTCTGTTGAGAGTTCTTTGTTTAGTGGGATGCAAGGAAATAACCTACCTCAAGACCCAGCAATATCACTTCAAGGTACATACACAAAGGATTTTCAATCATACCACAAGGACATGTGTTCAATTACATCATAGCAGCATTATTTGTCATGACCATACCTGGAAACAACCTAAACGCCCCTTTACCAAAGACTGGATAAGGAAATGTGGTACACAGCAGAAAAAAATAATGACATCTGATATCATACGATGTTTTCTAGATATCACATGTACTTGCTCATAAGTGGCTTTTAGACATAAAGCAAAGAAAACCAGCCTACAATTCACAATCCCAGAGAACATAGACAACAAAGAGAACCCTAAGAGAGACATATACGGATCTAATCTACATGGGAAGTAGAAAAAGACAAGATCTCCTGAGTAAATTGGGGAGCATTGGGATCATGGGAGAGGGTAGATGGGGAGGGGAGGAAGGAAGGGGAGCAAAGAAAAACATATAGCTCAATACAAACAATTAAACAATTAACTATTTAAACAATTTAAAAATTAAAAACCGTTAAACTTAAAAAATTTGTTGGATTTAACGTTTTATTTGACCAATGAATCTATTTCCTCTATTGTATTCTCAATGGCTGAGATTCTCTTTTCCTTATCTTGCGTTCTGTTGGTTATGCTTGCGTCTGTAGTTCCTGTTCATTTACCCAGATTTTCCATTTCCAGAATTCCCTTGATTTGTGTTTTCTTTATTGCTTCTATTTCAATTTTTAAGTCTTGAACTGTTCCCTTCACTTGTTTGATTGTTGTTTCTTGGTTTTCTTGGCTTTCTTTATGGGGTTTATTGATTCCTCACAATTTTCTGTTTTTCTTTCCCCCAATTTCTTTAAGGGAATTTTCATTCCCTCTATAAGGGCCTCTTCATCTTCATAAAGTTATTTTGAAGGTCATTTTCTTCTGCTTCATCTGCTTTGGGATTTTCAGGTCTTGCTGTTGTAGAATGGTTTACTATTCTTTATGTTGTTGGATGTATTCTTACACTGCTGTCTACCTATCTCTTCCTCCAATCATTGGAGGAGAGGTCTGTGGCTCCAGTGGTCACTCCTCCTCTAGGTGCAAGTGGGGCCTGTGATTCTGCTGGTTGCTGATATGGTCTTTCTCTACTTCTTTCATGGAAGTTTTCATTTCCTCTTTAAGAGCTCCTATCATCTTCCTAAAGTAATTTTTAAGTTCATTTTCTATGTTTCAGCTGCATTGGAATGTTCAGGTTTTGTTGTTGTAGGACCACTGGGTTCCGTCGGTGCCATATTGTTCTTTTAGTTGTTGAAAGTATTCTTCCACCGGCGTTTACTCAGCTCCCAACAGGTGTGGCTGTGCCTGTGCCTGTTCTTTCAGCTGTTGAAGTTTGCACCTGTGCCTATGTAGTCTGCTGGGGCTGTGGGGGAGGGCTGGCCATGGGGAGGGGGAAGATGTTCAGGTGCATGGGGTTGGGCAGAGGAGTGGGTCTTGGTGGGACATCATACAGTGGGTGGCGGGGGATGGGGGTGCAGTCTGGAGGCCGGTATCTCACCTACTTACAGGCCGGTGGGGACTGCAGCAAAGCAGTTCCACCCGAGGTGGGGGCAGGGTCCAACTGCCTTGCTGGTGCTAGGATGGGAGGGGGAGGGGCATGGGATGTGCCCTGCGGTGGTTTAGTTAAGGTCTGATCTTTAAGAAAAGACCAGTGGAGAGGCCAGTCACTTACCTGTTTGTCCAACTGGTGTTTGCCCCTGTGCCCATGTTGTCTGCTGGCTTTGTGGGGAAGGGCTGGTCTCACCTGGAGGCAGGTGTCTCGCAGGCTGGTCCATAAAGTTATTTTTAAGGTCGTTTTCTTGTATTTCAGAGGTGAAAGACCCCCGAGTGGGGCAGTCTTCCAGTCAGGAGAGACCCTCCCAAGGAACAGCGAGTCCACACTCGAACAGATGCAAATAGCAAGAGGCTTTATTGATTGGGCGGGTACCCGGGCGTTAGTCTCTCAGGAGGACTAGCGCACCCGGCTTAGGGCAGGGGGTCCTTATATAGCGAAAAGCGATTAACAGAAGCGAGATGCATGGTTTTAAGGTTATAATTGGACAATTCAAATGACAAGGTTATGATTGGACAATTCATATGAGGCTGGGGGCTAGGGTTTCTTGGTACTCCCTGGGGCTTTTCCAGGAAGTTATATGGGCTAGGGGTTATCGTACACCCTGGGGCTTTTCCAGGAACTCAGATAGCTTCTCCCCATATCTAAGTTTCTGGAGGTTCGAGCGCCCAGGTGGCTAACCATAGATATCCTGCCTGGCCTCATGCCCTTGTTCTATTCTTTCTAAATGTCAAGCCTTGCAAAATGGCGTTATTGCTGCTTTAGCTTACCTTAGAGGAATGGGGGGGGGGTCTTTCAAGCTCACCTTAGAGGAATGGGGGGTCTTTCAGAGGCATTGGAATTTTCAGGTCTTGTTGTCATAGGATAGCTGGGTACTTGCATTCCTTTCTGCTATTGATTGTTTTCTGACACTGGCATTTAGCCATCTGGATTTGGGGTGATTATAGGTCTAGGTGTTGATTCCTGTGTTTGTTTTTATTGGGTGTGTTTTTTGTTCCTTGGTTTCTATTTAGTTTCTCATCTTCTGGCCTACATGGACAAGGATTCTGGTGACTGATGAGTCTTCAGGTCAGTAGGGTGGATCTCTCTGATGAGGTTTTGGGGTCCTTGCATCCCTTAATCCGGTCTGGCCTCAGGTAAAGTTGAGGTCTTCTTGGGTCTCTAGACCTAGCCTGGCTTCCAATAAAGCCTGACCCTTCTTTTTGGGTACCAAGGATGAACCTGGCCTCAGGTAGGGCTGTTGGGTTGTTCTTTAGAATGGTGTGGACTGTACATGGGCCTATGGTGTCTATTCTTCCAACTGGTGTGGAGTGTGTCTAGGCCCATGGAGTCTGCTGGAATTCTGGGGAAGGGCCGCTTGTTGGCTGGTGAGGGTGGTTTGGCTGGTGTGGCCTGTATCTCAGTGGCAGAAGTCTACTGGAGTTGGGGGCAGGGCCCAGCCGCATTAAGGTCAGGGACAAGCTGGGTTGGCATTGGCCTGGTGAAGGTTCTCAGAGGGACAGAATCTAGCAAGGGGTACAGTTCCTCTGGTAGGCAGGTCACTTACCCATTCTGACTTTTGTGGCCTGGGCCTGCTTGGAAAAAGTCTTCTAGGGTTAGGGGCAGAGCCCAGTTGTGGGGCTGGGAATCAACTAGCTGGGGTGGTGTGTGCTTAGGAATGGTGGGGGTGCAGTTCCAATGGTAGCTGGGCCACTCATTCTGTCTGGTGTGTGAGGTCTGTTTTCAGAATTTTACCTTCATTTTTGATTTTTGAAAATTTGATTTTAACGTTTCACAGGAAAGCTTTCTATAATAATCTTTTTGGAATTCTTTGAGATTTATAGATCTAATTCTATGGACTAAGTTTGCTGTGTAAGCATTTCCTGCAGGTATAATTCCCTCATGCCTTTGCTTCCACCCCAAGTCCCCTTTTCCACATTCATGCCTTTTGGTTTTGTTTTGTAACCCATTGGTTTTAACCTGGGCTGTTTGTGTGACTCTGTAACGTCTATTGGAGCCCAATGGGCTCACCAGAGGGTACACAAGTGAAGACAATGACCACCCCTAAAATCTGTCAGTCAGCCAATATATTTCATCAGGGAAGTAGAGGCCCCCATAAGGCCCTCCTCGATCTATGATTGACTGTTGACAGGCCGAGTCTTGCTGCAGCTACTGTGGGGCTATCATCGTGGTGGCCATCCTGCTTTGATCAATGCTTTGCCTTGTCTTCAGGCTCTACCATTTTTGTTTGTTTGCTTGTTTTCTCCTCTATGACATTCCCGAGCTTTACCAGGGTGGTATAAAATGCCTTGTTAGGGCTGAGCACTCGGCTGTCATTTATTCCCAGTGCCTTCAATAGCCACGGGTCTCTGCATTCACTGCAGCTCACTGCAAAGAGAAGCTTCTTTGACATAGGTTGAAAGTAGCATTTCTCTGTGAAGTATGATATATGATATAGCAATGTTAGTAAAAACAACTATTGAGAAGGCAGATTGGTGCTATGTCAAGTTGGCTAAACAGCAGTGTGTGTTCTGCTTTAGGGCATGTGACCTACCCAGATAGGGAATTTTGACTGGGTTTACAGTCAAAATTTATAAATTTATAAATTTCAATGTTCATTTCCTCCTGAAAATTTAGGGAGTAGATGTTTATTATTATTGTTATTATTATTTTTGAAAAAGTTTTTGTCTTTCCAATTTATCCTCCCTCTGGCCTTTTCTGATACATACAGTAGCTTTCTTGGCTGTATCCCACAAGGCGAGCAGGCATTCTTCATTTTGTTTACCTTCTTTTTGTTGTTGTTGTTATGTTTCTCCAGTTGATAATTCTGAATGCCACAATTCCTGGTACTTGCTGGGTCTCTCTTTTCTCTCGGCTCTGTGGTTGTTTATTTCCCTGGACTTGTGTCACCATGGTCCTCGACCCTTGAATTTCAGCTTTGTCCCTTTTCTTGCTCTCTGTCTCTTGGTTGAATTTCTTCTTTACTCTGAGTATTGCTTTTCCGGTTTTGATTGGGTTGGCTATCTGCTCTCCAGAAGCTCGCTCAAAATGATTATTTTGAAGGATGTGTCAAGAGGTTGGCAGAGTTCTATCCCTTTAGGGTCAGTTTCTGATGCTTTGTCCTTGTAGCGCCATCCTGTTTCCATGATTGTTCAAGGTTCTGACAGTCTGCATCAGAGCCTGAGCACTACAAGAGGTGGGTTCTTGTTCTTGTCTTTAAGGACTAGTGTTAGCAGAGAGGGTGTTTCACCAGCCAATCAATCCAGAGATCGTGGTGGGCAGTTTCACTGGATCCACAAATGAACTTCCTGCTAAATCACTGAGCAGACTAGGAAGGTATATAGGCCACTGGGCTAATACCTGGGTCCACAGAGACAAGCCTGATACCTGCAACCAAAGGACCTTCTTAGAACCTGAAATGACTGCACAGGTCTTGGACTGTGGATCTTAAGTACAGGCCTGCCTTCTCTTGGTTATGGGACTAGCTGGCATCAAAATTTTACAGGTTTGGGTCTGGGTGTTTTGGTATGCTTTAAGCCGGTGTCTGCAGAGATGATCTGAGGACTTGGATTCATGGGTGCTGCTCTAGTGCCCGGGAGGGGTGTTGTGGGTAGTGCGAATGTTTCGTTCATATCTTATTTAGCCTCTTCCAGGGCTAGCGTCTCTTACTAGGAGCACTTAGCTGTTCTGATTGATGTTTCTGCAAGGGTACAGGAGATGGAAATCCCTATTTTGGCTTACTAATATCACTTCTCTTATAGAATTCATCTTTATGGTTTTTAACATGTGTGAGATAGAGGTTAAAGTTTATTTTCCTCAAATGGGTATCCCACTGACCCAGTAGCATTCATTGACAGGACTGCTATTTTTGCTATTGAATCTCAGTGGCACTCCCTCTTTTCCTGCAAATCAAGAGAATACAGGTCTACACCAGGGCTCTTTATTCTGCACATTTGAGCCAGCTTTTCATCTTTGCATCACTGCCCCTAATTTATATGGCTTCATAGTAAGTCATTTTTTTCCCTTCTTGGTCCGGTATTGAATCTGGTGCTTCGGGAATGCTAAGCACATGCTCGACCACTGAACTCCACACCAACTTCTGGGATGCGTTTGGATATTATATCTTACCTTCCAGTTTCTTTGGGAAGTCTTCCAACATCCCTGAGATCACTGTCCTTATTTTAGCTATTTTGTATTTCCACAAATTTTAGAAGTATTTTAGAATTAGAATCAACTTCTAAAAAAATATACTACTCTTGGGATTTTTTCCCTAGAATTGCATGTATTGCATACACAGATAATTTTGGGAAAATTGACATAACAATATATTTTCTTTTGTCCTTTGAACATAGGATAGCTCTTCTTAAAAAATATTAGTCAACCAAATCCAATAGTGTATTACCAACAGTGCAGTAAAAATAAATGAGATTTATTCCAGAAAGAGGTCTGCACTTCCAAAAACAGCTCACCATTTACTAAAAACATCCTAAGGGATATAAAAAAATCATCTGTTTTTCATAAACAAGACAAAAAGCTTTTTGATAAAAATCTTAGCAACAAGGAAACTATAGTATATAAGAATAGGCCGTTAGGGCAGGTCACCTGAAGCCCTCCTCTGGTCTCCAAGTGAGAACAGGCACATTCCCCCCACCCCAGATGTGCACATACACCACACACCACATCGAAAAGCAGGGAAATAAACCAAACACAAACAAACAGGCTAGTGGACAGATGAGATAACTCAAAGAGCAAACCCAACAGAGAAATAGTCAGAGGTATGGGTGGGCATTCTAGAGGACGAACACAGGAGTCTTATAAATATTTTTTTTAGATTTATTTATTATGTATACAACATTCTGCCTCCATGTATGCCTGCACACCAGAAGAGGGCGCCTGATCTCATTATAAATGGCTGTGAGCCACCATGTGGTTGCTGGGAATTGAACTCAGGACCTCTGGAAGAGCAGCCAGTGCTCTTAACCTCTGAGCCATCTCTCCAGCCCGAGTCTTGTAAGTATTGTAAGTAGTTATTCAATAGCTATTTCAGAAATGAGAATAATGAAGAGAATGTTTAACAGTATGGGATATGTATGTGCAAACACTAGGATTCTTTAACTCTGCTTTTACCTACCAAAAAGCTACCGCAAAGTCGTGCTTGCCAAACTAGAAAGGCGATTGCTCGTTATTGTGGTGTGGAACTGGGTGTGCCTGTCTGTGAGAAGGAGAGTCAAATATGGTACATGTACATCATGGAATCCTGCATGGCATTTAAAACACAATAGATTAAGTGTACCTACTGAAACATGGTGAGCCTTAAGAAGACAGTGCTAAATAACTTGGGATGGAAGGAGATAAAGTGATGTTAGTAATTGTTGTAAGGAGCTGCTTGTTGGTTCCCAGCTCAGCCCCGAAATAAACACTCAAAAACTACATTATTTAAATCACTGCTTGGCCCATTAGCTCTAGCTTCTTACTGGCTAACTCTTACATCTTAATTTAACCCATCTTCATTAATCTGTGCATCACCATGAGGTCGTGGCCTACCAGCAAAGTTTCAGCATGTCTGTCTCCATCGGCAGCTCCATGGCTTCTCCCTGATTCTGTCCTTCTTTTTGCCAGCATTCAGTTTAGTTTTCCCCACCTAGCTCTGCTCTACCCTATCAGGCCAAGCCAGTTTCTTTATTAGCTAATGGTAATCACAGCATACAGCGGGGAATCCCACATCAAGTAATACCACTTATGACATGGAAAAAATCTAGTTGAGAAATGGGAATATATTTTATAAGAACACAGAAAACCAGGCATGGTGGGGAATGCTTCTAGGCCCAGCTACTTAGGAAAGTGGGAAGACTGCTAGATCCCAGAAGTTTGAGGCCATCTCCAAACAAAACAAACAAAAACCACCCCAAACCACAGCAAACCAAAACCAATAAATACAAAAGGAGAAAGCAAGACAGAGAGAAGATACTCTTTAGAAACATTAAAGTGGTTGCGTATGGGGCAAGAACGTGGGATGTGGGAATAAAAGGGAAGACCTAAGCAAGCAGGGGTATTTCATTGGTCATGGTCTGATGCACCATGAGCAGAAGTGTGTGGTTTGCTTGAGCTGCTTACTGGACAAGCATCCTTATGTGCCTGAGGAATGGGAGGCTCCGCAGATACAGACAGGGATTGAATTCTTTCCAGCTAGGAGTGGGAGAGCAAAACAATGTGGCTAGTGCACACTAGAGTGCCCTGGATATGCCGAGAGCCTCCAAGGGAGTGCCATGTGTGTAGATAACACTTCTTTCAGGAGGTGAGCCATTAAAGGACACTTGGAGAATAAGAGTGGAATAGTCCCAACAAGAAAAAGAAAGCATTTAAGCAAATTCACCCTCTCCTTCAAGTTTGAGAAGTCATTGAAAAGCTCTATAAACAAAGACGAGAAACAAAAGTCTCAAAAGTAGAGAGTACTGCAGTAAATATGTGTGTGTCCACTCTTCAGAATCGACAATTTATCACATTTTCTTAATAAAATTTTTTAAAATATCAAACACAGAGGTAGGATGAACTGACACCTCTTTTTTCAGGCTTCACTGTGTGGGCTTCTCTTGTCTCCTTCGCTCCATGACTTTTGAGACAGGAAATGAATCTGAGTGCAGAGCTTGCTTTCTAAAACACGATCAGCGCTTTGTTGAACACATTAACAAAGGAGGTTTAATCAAAAAGATCAAACTCCATGTCACTGTTGGACTCCTCAGATTCTTTCTCTGCTCCCACATTCTCCATTGACGCAGAAGCGGTGCTGGAGGGTGTGGGGCCCCCTGCTGCTGTGGCTCCAGCTTCTGGAGCAGGTCCACCAGCTCCACGGAGCAGACTGTGATGTGGTGCAATGCTAAGCCACCAGGTGACGTTCAGGGCCTCATCTTCACTGCTCCTGAGCTTCTGCTGAAGATTGGAGCATCTTGATTACAGCTGAGGATGGCTCACCCGCTATATGTGTGTATCTTTGAGATGGGTTTCATGTAACCCAGGCTGGCCTCAAACTTGCTATATGAGAAAAGCTCTTGCCATGCAAGCCTGACGGCCTGATAGTGATACTCGGAATCCATATGAAGGTAAAAGGAAAGAATGAACTACACACACAAATTTCTCTTTTGACTTAGATACACTGTGTGTGGTATGTGTACACCCAACCAGTTCTCTCTCTCTCTCTCTCTCTCTCTCTCTCTCTCTCTCTCTCTCTCTCACACACACACACACACACGCATGCACGCACACATACACATACCATACCACACAATAATAATGATGATTGAAAACTTGCTACTTAGCAGAGAATAACCTTGAACTTCTGGTTCTCCTGTCTTTACCTTCCCGGAGTCAGGATTAGAGGAAGGCACCATCACATCCGGTTTTACGCGGTGATGTTGATTGATCCTAGAGCTTCTCACATGCTAGGCAAGAACTCTGCCAACTCAACCACCCCAGCCAAATGGTAGAATTTTCTTTTACTCTTTGGAAATATATATATATATCTCCACTTTGTTGTAGAATATTGTTTTAAGGTGGGTTACATTTGTTTGTGCTCTGGAACATTTGTTGAATGATGTAAAGATGTGTTGCTTTTGTTTATGCTGCATTTGTTTCTCTGTGAAGCTGTGATTCTTTGCCTGTCTAAAACACCTGATGATCTAATAAAGAGCTGAACGGCCAATAGTGAGGCAGGAGCAAGGATGGGCGGGGCTGGCAGGCAGAGAGGATAAAAGAGTAAAATAGAAGGAGAAATCTGGAAGAGGAAAAGGAGCAAGCAAGAACAAAAAGAGAAGACATCAGGGACCAGTCACCCAGCTACACAGCAAGCCACGGAGAAAGAAGTAAAGAAAGGTATGCAGAAAGAGAGAAGGATAAAAGCCCAGAGGCAAAAATAGATGGGATAATTTAAGTTAAGAAAAGCTGGCAAGAAACAAGCCAAGCTAAGGCCGGGCATATATATAAGGAAGACTAACACTCTGTGTGCGATTTATTTGAGAGCTGGGTGGTGACTCCCCAACCCCGCGCAAGCCAATAAAGAGTAAAACACCCAACAACACCACCACTTTAGTCCTAGCCTTTCTTCTCTTTATGGTATGACGCAAACAATATGAACTGAGAGTGGATCCTTCCATTTTCGTACAGTGATGGCATGTGTGTGCGTGTGTACACACACACATACACCTTAAAGAGCAATCTATAATAATGCTGTCCAATAGAAGCATAATACAAGCCACAGTGCAGTTTTATAATTTTAGGAACTTATTTAAAAAGCACTCCTGCACTAGAGTACAGTAACTATGATATATGATAATAGATAACAATGAAACATACTATCAACAAGATGTTAAGCTGTGTTTAATGGAAAAATCTATTTCAAAGTGTCTTAATTCTAGAATTTAATTAAAATTAAGATAGTAATTTCTTGGTCACACTGGCTATAGTTCAGATATATATTAGACACTTACATATTGAGTACCACAGATGTATAGTTATTGCTTTGTATATTTTTAAAGTTTTTATATGAATAATGGCTCACTGGAATTATTTCCTGAAATTCATTTTTTTGTTCAGCTTGTTCTGGAAGGGATCCAGGTAGATATTAACAGGACCTACCATAAAGCATAGTATATCTTATTTATCCAGTCCCCATTTGAATAAACATCTTGATTGTTGGCATTGTTTACCGATACATGCAGGACTGCCATAACCCTCTTACGCATCTTATCTGCAGACCAGCCTAAAGGATGCTTGTAGCTGGTGTGTCTCCCGTGGGTGCTTCTGCCATAGATTTGCATTTGAAACTCTCTGAAAAGGATCCTCAGCCATGGGGACAACCCAGCCATCTCCTGAGGCTGGGTGGAAAAAAGGAAGGAGAGGGAATCTGCGTTCTCTAGTGTGGAAACATTTATCTTCCCTGCCCTTGAACATGGCTAGTTCCTCAGGATGAGTTGCAGCACCAGCCCTTTTGGGATCTGTAGCTGTAGACAGCAGAAGTAGGATGACTTGTTTCCCATAATTTTGTTAGCCAAATCTCCTACATTTCTGTAGCTACATGTGGTTGTTCTTGTTTTTCTGAAACCTTTGTATCCTTAGGTTCAAGCCCTCTCAGATGCAAAATATTTAAAAATCATTGTCTCCACTGAACTCCTTTGTATTTCCCCCAAACAATACAAGAACTATAAATAATTTGTGTTGCTAGCAATTTTTATTTACTGTAAATAATCTATATAACTTAATGTACATGGAGGATACATATTGGTAAGACATATATTCTGATTTTTTTTATTAGTTCTTTGAGAATTCCATACAATGTGTGTTGATCATGTTCTCCCTTTCCCCTACCTCCTCCCAGATCCAAGTTCCCCTTCCCTAATCCACTAAACTTTGTGTCCTCTTAAAAAAAAAACAACAAAAAAAAAACCAAGAAACAACCAAAAACCCCATCGTGGTGGTTTGAATGAGAAGGCCTCCATAGGCTCATATGTTTGAAGGCTTGGTCCCCATTTAATGGAACTGCTTGGGAAAGATTAGAAGGTGTGGCCTTGTTGGAGTAGCTGTGTCCCGACAGACCCAGGCTTGCCTTCTGTCTGCTTGCTGCCTGGGGATCAGGATGTAAGGCTTCTGTTTCTGCTGCAGCACCATGTCTGTCTGTTTCTTGCCATGACGATCGATCATGGACCAACTCTCTAAAGCTGTATGCAAGCTCCCAATGAAATGCTTTCTTTTATCACAGGTGCCTTGGTCATGGTGTTTCTTCACAGGAAGAGAGCACTGACTAAGGCATCAAGTCAAGTTAGTGCTCCCTTGTATCCTTAAATGTGTGGCCTTACGTTAGAGAATGGTAGACATATCAGGGGCTGTGCTCTTAGAGGAAACCGACTGCCTCTCAGCGGCTATCAGTTTGTAAGCATCTTCTCAGAAGGGGTGGGCTTTGTGCCACCTCTCCTCTCCGTGCTGGGGTTTAGTCTGGTTTGCAATTGCACATCTCTGAGTTCATGCGTGCAACTGGGTCCAGCAAACACTGCTTCCTTGAAGTCATCTGCTCCCTCTGATCTTACTCTCTTTCCTCCCTCTCTTCCACAATGACCTGTGAGGCTTTGGAGAATGGGTTGTGACATAGATGTCCCATTTAGGGCAAAACCTTCCACAGTCTCTTGTTCTTTAAACGTTGGCCAGCCGTGTGTCTCTATGTTAGTTGCACAGAGATTGTGAATACAGTTTCTCTGATGAGGATCAAGAGGTACATTAACTTACTAACAAAAATTCATTAGGAACCAGTTTAATACTGTGTCTGGTTAGCAGAAATACTGTGATATTTTATATAAGCATCCTTGAATCGGAGTCCTGAAACCAATCTCATGCAAATGCCAAGGAATGACTGTAGATGCCATTGGTTCTGTGTTCTGGGGAAGCCTGACTAACATAGGGTAATACACAGAAACAGAGTTTATGGGCCATAAAGTACACGTAGTTTCAATTTCCTGAGTCGTTTAATATTAGTGAAGCACTCCAGTGCCTCCACACTCTTGGTCGTATGCTGTCACACTTAAAATGATTGATATCTTTTATTTCTGTTTTAATCTTTTTGGCTGGATAATTCAATAAACCACCTCGGAAAAATAAAAGGTCCTAACATTTTGTAAATAACAGTCTGCACTTATTACCCAAATGACATTTTTAAATGCTTGTAAGGGAAACAAGGAATAGATAACATCTGAAGAAATAATAACCTTTAAAAACATGGGGAGAGCATATCAGAGATTTCTCATATTTTGTAACATTTATACATTCAGTGGAATGTAATCAGAAAGAACCAGTAGGTAAAAAGAAGGGCTAATGATTCCTAATTATAAAACAAATAAAATAGTTTGAATAAACAAACACAGAAATAACCAAAAGAGGTAGATTTATCTAGAAAAGGCTAATCTGATCACATTGAATAAATATTTGTTAACATTTTAATATACACCTGTTAGTTTCTTTTATTTTCCAGCGTGGTACATACCCGTTATAATAGCATGGCCCTGTTTCCTTCGCTTCGCAGTGACAGATCTCTTTCCTAGGCTTTCAGAACAAGAAAGGTTACAGCCTTGTTCTTGCTCTCCCACACTGCTGTCTTGCAGGTTGCCACTGTTCTTGTTGGAGGGCCTGAGCCTTTCTGCTGTGGTCATTGCAGTCCATGCTGAGGTCTGGTTACTTAGGTATGCATCTCTTGTCCTTATTCAGCCTTAAAGGCAGAGGTTGCGCCTCTCTTGTCCCTTCTGCTCCCACAGTTCCAAGTACAGTGCCTTCTGCACAACACATCCTTTATTAAAACCCACACGCTCTGTAAGCATTTGACACGTGAGTAAATATACGTCAGGCATGAGGCAAAGAGCAACTTCTGTAGTACTTAATATCTTAGTTATACCTTGTTGGGTCTCGTAGCTTTTATGGGAAATCTTGGCATCTTTCCTAGAAATTGTTAAAGTCCTTAAGGGTATGCCATCTTTGCGTGCATTTATCAAATATTTATTTAGGGAATATTAATGTATAAGGTATTATGATGAGGTGGGGTGGGTGGGGTGAGAAGAAGGATATAATCTATGTGAATAAGACATGCTTTGCTCTAGAGGTTTATAGATTAGTGGGGTGGGGAAAGGCAAGCATATTGTTTGCACTCACGGAAGGGGCAGGGCCATAGTCACAGGGCGTCTGCTCTCCTGCTTTGCTAAGTGGTCCTCAAAGTGCTTCAGATTTCAGAACACTTCATACTTTGAGTTTTCAGGTTAGAGATGCGCAGCCTGATGCAAACCACAGTAGAGTGAGTACTGAGAGTGTGTAAGCCCTGGCCTGCGCCCTCTTTATTTAACTTGCACTAAATGGAGGCGGGAAGAAGAATTAAGCCATTCCTTGCTTTCAGTCTGACTCTGAGTCTAAACTTGGCTCTTTGCTGGTGGATGCCATCTCTAACAAGAGCAAACTCCTGACTGGCCTCCGTCCTTTCTTGACTTTGTTTTCGTGTAGATGTATTAGGTCGGCACAATAAATGACCAAGCCAGCTCAATAAGAAAGGATATTTTTAATGAAAAGAGGGGAAACTCACGCTACAAGGCTGAGAGTTCCGAAGTTCTATCCGTCTGGCCGACACTGCATGAAGAGAGCACACACCTGTGTTCTCTCGGTTTTTGTTACCTGGGGTCCAAATGGTCACACCCCAACTTGATGTGATTGGTTAATAGCCTTTCCCCATCATTTTTGGGGGTAGTCTCCCAGAAAGAGTGGGGTTGGATGTGGGTTAAGCAATGTTTTTCAACGGAGACAAAGGCCAAAAAGAAGACTAGCAAAAGTGTTATGGGCTAGAGCGTAGGTCAGACTCTGGAGAGGTGGCTGAGCCTTAGGTTCGTGGGCGAGGCTTTGTCTTCCATTTCCTCCTCCAACGGTTCCGGTTCCTGTACCCCATGTTGGTCTCTCTCAAATTCATGGCCTCTGTTTACACACATACACACACACACACACACCACATACACCACACACACACACACACACACACCACACACACACACACCACACACACACACCACACACACACACCACACACCAC
>JAQHUG010000039.1:6061034-6093425 GCA_028555095.1 Dicrostonyx torquatus | reverse complement strand
CACACACACGCACGCACACACACGCACGCACACACACACACCACACAGACACACACACAGACACACACACACACACACCTATCTCTGTATATAAATTAGCTGTTCAGTTTAGGAAACTAGATGTTTCAATAGTCCCAGTCTGGGGCTGGAGTCCCAGCGAGTTGCCAGTTTTTATTCTACACTGGAATCCCAAAGAAGTCGGTTCTAAAACCAATGAAGGAGTGGCTCAGGAGCAGGAGAGATGAACTTACCAGCAAGAGGAAGGGCAAGCAGGCAGAAAGCAAAAGCTCCCTTATTCCAGAGCCTTTTATGTGGGCCGACACTGGATATAGGATGGGCGTTCTGATTTCAGGTGATCTGGATTTAGGGTTGGTCTTCCTCCTCAAACAATCCAACCAAGAAACATTCCTCATGGGTGTGCCAGCTGCTTGGCTTTAAGGTCATTCCAAATGCAGTCAAGTTGACAACCAGGATTAGTCATCAGAGTCTGTATGGTGGAACTTGCATGGACAGAATTTTAGGGCTGACCACTGTATCATGTAACCCACCCTGGGAAGACTATTTCTCCTGCTCTCAGCCTTCCTTAGTTGCCTGCAGTTCTATGTCTAAAGGTGAGGGCCCATGAGATTTTCCCCTTTTATGTCAGCGTGTTTGTTGATGTCTTCTTTGCCCAGGTCTTGTTTAGGCAGCCGTGTTTGTGAGACTTAATGGGTATAGATTCTGACGTTTCCAGAAGATGCAATTGCACAACAGACTTCCTGTTCCTCTGGTCCTTATAATCTTTCTGTCACTCTTCCACTCTGGTCCTTGGACTTTGAGGACAGGAGCAGTGTTATACTGGATGTATCAATTGAACCAGGGCACCACACAGTCACTTGGTCTCTGCATTTTGGTCAGCTATGGTCTCCTGTAATAGTCTCTATCTATTGAAAAGTGCTGTTTTTTTTTTTTTTGATGAGTGATGTAACCTATACTTATCTGTATAAGTGTAATGTGTGAATACTTAGATGCATTACCTAATTAGTAATATTTAGTAAAGTTGTGGCTTCTCCTTCAAGATCTATGACTTCATTAGCTTCAGGGAGTTAGCTAGATTTCCAGTACCAGGCATAATTTCCCACTTGCCGAAAAGGTCTTAAATCCGATTAAAGAACTGTTGGTGACTGCAAAAATATGCATGCCACTAGTGCATCCTCAGGGAGACTGTGCCCTGATGGTCATTGTTGTAGTTCATAGGCATCATGGCTGGGTAGGACTTTTGGAGTCTGAAGCATTTAAAATAAAACTAACACACAGATCTGTCCAACGACACAGTTTGCGACCACTGGCATAGGCTGTGCCTTGCAGAAGAGCTTTAGGCTGATCTGCTAGCCGGGGTGTGGCCTTGGCTCTGGGTAACTTTAGTCCAGTGTTCCTCCTGGAGTGGGTTTTTGTAATTCATATGACAAGAAGGGTGACATTTTTGTCATGCATGTTCCTGGAGGGGGCACCTTGTCCTACTTTGTGTAGAGGAACCTACACATTAGCAGACTTCGATCCTGCTTGTTAGGTTTAGAAATTCCTGTTCTCTTAGAAAAGACTTTCCCTCTGATGTTTTTCAGAGTCCCTGTATGTAAAACAACCACAGAAGCTAAGTAGGTAACTCATAGAGTGAAGGCAGTTTTGTCTTCTCCCTAGAAAGGTGGAACTTGTTACTTTATCCATCCAACCATGCCTTTAACTCCCTCTTCATCACACTCTAGTTATTCAAAAGAAGTAGAAAAAATAGGGAAAGTCAACATGAGCTTCTTAGTCTTTTCTCTATCTGTGCAATGTGAGTGATGTTAGTTCCTGCTTCATGGTGTCAAGGGGCTTAAACATATTCAAATAACGAATACCTGGCAAGCTGGGATTAGTGACACAGGTTTGCAACCCCAGCTCCTGAAGAGGCAGAGGCTAGAGAATTCCAAGCTCACAAACTGACAGGGCCACAGAGTGAGTTCAATTCCAGTCTGGGAAAGTTTGTGAGACCCTGTAATTAAATTCTGCTTTCCAGTAGAGCTCTTGCTTAGCCTTGTTCAACTGAGGCCCTAGGTTCAATACCCAGAACTACCAAGTGGAAAAAATATCATAACTTAAGTGTGTTCAATTAGTTTTCTTTCTCCTGCCCTACCCCCTCTGGCTTATTCTGCCCACAACCCCTCTGTCTATGGGACTAAACGTATACTCGGTTCATTATCCTGACTTTCTTGCCTGTTACTTGTCTCCTGCCAGAATCATCGTGAAATGAACTGAATAACCCTTATCACATTTACACACTGTTAAATATCTTATAAGATATGAGCATTTTTGAGACTTAATAGCATTCCTTTTTCTGATAGGGGTTTAAAGCAATCACAAAGCCTCATTGACTATTCTATCCATTTAAGTGATTTTTAATCAATATTATCAAGGGTTGATCTTTGTCTTCAAACTCTCATTTCATAGCGAAGAATGCAAAACCTCCAGGCATATGAAACTTACATAAAATCTTTAACTAATTACATGAGTCAAGAGGGTCTAATAGTAAAAACGTTTTTAAAATTTCAAGTTAATAAGCCAGAATCTATGAATTAATCTAAAATAAAGGTCTAATGTCTATGAAAGCATTTCAGTTTATTTTATTACAATCAGTTTTTCTTAATAATAAAAAGCACTTCCAAACACAGCACTTTCCAGGTTTCTGCTTATATGTAAGAGCTAACTATAGATAACTCAAAGTCACAAAATGACTTTTTTTCTTGCTCCGTAGGGTTTAGCTTATTTTTTCATGTTCTTTACAAAAGAGCAGTATGATAAAAATTATTTTGGCATTTCTTGCGAAGATCATATGCAAGGCACAGGAGTAACAAATCCATCAATGTAATTCCCCAGCTCAGCTCGGCTAGGAGTTGGTTGAATTGAATGGCGGTGTTATTATATAACCAGTAACAACAGGTTGGGTGAAGTCAGCCTCTCTCCGATTCCCGTTTGCTACGGGTGTTAGGGTTCGCTTTAGGGGCAATGGGAGCTGGGGAGCTGGGAGATTATAAAATAAACCCTGCTTTGCCTGCTTGCTCCATCCCTTTCACGCATGGCATTTTATCACAGGTTTGCAGAAGAAATACAGTTTTATTTTCTTTGATTAATTTTCTTCCTTGAAGGCTACTCAACATCTACAAGCTTACTACCCATATTAAGAAATGGGGTGCTTGAGTCTTCGGGTCATAAATTCTGTCAGACAGGTGTTGATTTGCTTTAACTTTTGTCTGAGAAGACAGTTGCACTATTTCTTCTTGGGACATTTGCAGACAAATACTAATTTTTATATGGGTTAGTTTGGAGATGTATGGTTTTCTTCCATCCCCCTCAAAGAAGTTAGAAATTAGAAAATATTATTATTTTTCTATTCTTCTAGGATAAGGCAAAAAAGCAGACATGTCAGAAAAATTTCAATTTGCAAAACTTAAAAAACAGTTCTGACTGATAAGTCTTCAGGAGTCTGACCATTCTAGTTGTAGCAATTTTAGGCACAAATCCATCATTCTCAGGTGATAATTGATAACTAACCCTTGAAATCAGTTAATTAAGGGATAGCGGGTAGTGATGGATGGGTGTGTAAGCAATGAAGATTCATTTACTAGAAGCATAATTACCACACCTGTCTACTTTGCTTGTATCCCTCCACCCCCACCCCAGTTTAAAACCAAATTGCCAAAGAAAGAGGGGCAAACCCTAAGGATAGGTTGAAGAGAATTGTCAGTTACCTTGAGTAGATCTTGCTCTAGGTAAATGAATGGACTGGACAAATCAAATGATGATTTTATTGTAAAATATGATTTCCCTGGTGTGTTAGTATTCAGTCATCCATACTGGCCTGCCCTTGGGGTCCTGACAGGATGCGTTCTCTGCTGCAGCTACTAAGAGCCCTTCCTGTGCACATTGCTAAGTTTCCTTTTAAAAGGTAGGCCTTGCCCACCTCCCATCTCAGCCCCTCCGTCCCTTCTTCCTTCCCATATCCCTCCCTCCCTTCTTCCCTCCCTCCCCTCCTCTCTCTTCTGCCACTCTTATCCCCAGCGACTGGTATCTGTCCTCCTCTCTGCCCCTTCTCAGCTCCTCTCAGAACTGTTATGAAGGAGATGTTCACTACCAGATGTGGGAGTCATGTGATGTAGTCGTGTGCTCCTTTTCAGTGTTCTGAGACACTCAGACACGGGCACAATGCATCCACGAGTGAGTGTTTTGTTTGTTTGGGTATAGGGATTTCGAGGTGATCTAGAGAATAACTCAGGCCTCAGAAGGCAAAATGATCCCTAAACTGAACTCATGAGCAGAGGTCAGGGCTGAGAGCTACAGATGTTCACAATGGAATCTGGCTGTGTGTGTGTGTGTGTGTGTGCGCGCGCGCGCGTGCGCGCACGCGCGCGCGCAGAAGCCCAGAAAGGAGACAGACTTCCTACAGGACAAGAATAAGGCTTTAAGCCTCCCTAATTTTGGTTTTAAGGGTCAGGATGACCAGTTAAATTATGGTACAAATAAACTTGACCTTAAAGACTGAAATATGTCTGCTGCTTTCAGGACAGTGAGCCCACAGAGTCTCTAGTCTCTGCATTGGGTCACTCTCAGCTGACTCCTGGCGCTGTCTACCACACTGAACACCACCCTGGATGATCCATGTCTTTTCTGACTTATTTCTTGAACTGCAGGCCCTCACCCCCAATTCCAGCAATTAGAGATGATCTTTCCAAGGTGATATAACACAGAGAAATTCTACATTTCTCTAACGTCTGCACCTAGAATTTCTGGGGAGAAGAGTCTGACATTTCCTCTAGATGCATATTTTGAAGACACCGCTTGATGGCCCCCTTTTATCTTTGTCTCATGTATAATTTTGTGGTCATTGTGCTGTTTTTAGGCTAAACATCACAGATCACAAGCCAAATATATCATTCAGCTTCTAGCTTTTATTATTTTTATATAAGATTTAAATTTTCTTCTTAGCCAACTATTTTGCTACTGAAGTGTACAGACTATGTGGGTGAGGGATTAGGTTCAGACAAGAAAGAGGGTTGTGTAGCTAAGGCACTGGTTATGGGATTAGGAGCAGATGACTTGGATGAGAATCTCTGCTTTTCCATTTTTTTAGACTGCAGCATGAAAGAAAGAGAGAGAGAGAAAGAAAGAAAGAGAGAGAAAGAAAGAAAGAAAGAAAACACTCTGCTTTTCACACTTACGTGTAAAATGAGGTTCATGATAGAACTTTCTGTACTCAGGGAGATGGCTCAAGAGTTAAGAGTGTTTCCTGTGTTAATCTGAGGACCTGAATTCACATCCTTATATATATGTAACAAGATTGTCATGGTCTTGTGGAGTCTGAGCCTCAGTGCTGCCAAGTGCTTGTTGACTGCCAGCCTAGAAAAAAATCTATACAAAAGAAAGAAAGAAAGAAGAATGAAAGAAAAAAGAAAAAAAGTGAGCTTTAAGTTTAGGGAGAGCGCCTGCCTTAAAGAAATAAGTCCAAGTGACAGAGGTGGACCCATGATGCCCCACTTTTTCCCCAGCCATGCACACATAGGCATGCACACTTGCACACACATGTGTACACACATCACATGCATACACATCTATTTCACAAGTCTAAGATAATTCATGTAAAGCACCCAGAATACAACAGCTTGCTAGTGAGTGCTCACTAGTTAGTATTATAGTACTATTATTTACCAAAATGTTTATACTGGAAAAAATAATCTCATTATTTTTTTGGTCTCATTTTATTTTGGACTTATGTGATACTCTCTTATTTGATTACTTATGGAAGTCAAAACATTTGCTTTCTTTGGCTCTTTTCACAAGCAAATTCATATAATTTTTGGTTTTGGTTTTTTTGAGATAGAGTCTTGCAATTTATCCCAGACCAACTTTAAACTCTGGATCCTCCTACCTCAGCCTCTAGAAGAAGTTGTTCTCAACTTGTAGGTCGCAACCCCTTTGGCAAACCTCTATCTTAGAAAATGTCTGATTCATAGCAGTAGCAATGAAAATCATTTTATGGTTGGGGGTCATCCCAACATGAGGAACTGTATTAAAGTGTCGAAACATCAGGAAGGCTGAGAACCACTGCTCTAGAGCACAGGGCTTTCAGGTGTGGATCACAATCTCGTGCTTGTTCATTCATATTTAAATATATAAAAATCTGATAAAACTATGAATAGTCCAAGACTATTATGTTGACTTTAGAGACAATACTAACACTAAAACCAAAACCAAACTAACCAACTAAACAAATAAAAAACACTAAATATCTCTAACATTCTTGGCTCAATTAGAAACTTGCTTGGTTTCACCAGCTTATTATTTTTAAGGAGATAATATTTGTTCGAAATGCAATTCCATTGCTTTAATAACATATCAAAAGTCTATCATACTTTTTAATAGGGCAAATGATGGCTCTTAAAGATATGGTGATATCTTATTACCCAGAACTTGGTAGTATGCACATGGCAAAGAGGGTCTCGTTTTGCTAGTCAGCTGAGTTTGAGATGGAGTAATTAGCTTGTGTTCATCAGAGGACCCCATGGAATTCCTGTCCCCTTTAGGCAAAAGACAGAAGCAGGAAAATCTGTATAGTGGTGCAGTCAAGTGCTTCTCTCTCCAGCTCTGGTCCTGACCATGGACATCCATAACCGAAGGCAGCCTCTAGAAGCTGGAAAAGGTGAGGTCCTGGATGAAGCCTTCTCTGTCCAGGGCATACAGTATGAGCACAGTCCTGCTGACACTTTGGCCCATCACAGTTCATGTTAGACATCTGACCCCCAAACAGGCACTAAATTTATGTGGTTTAAAGCCACCAAGTTTCCAGTAACTTGTGATAGCAGCAACTATAGACTTAAACAGCGCCATGACTTGCCACATCACGTGACATGGGCTGAGTCTGAAATCATCGTCCTCTTGTTTATCATGTTTTTTATTATTTTAGGATATTTATATGAAGGATAAAGATCACTTGTGGGACGGAATACAGCAAAAAAAAGTTACCACCCAAGGTATGGATGTCACTAATGAAATATTCTCTGCTATTTAAGCAGAAGGTTACTTTTTTCATTTCAGCAGGCAGAGATTATTTCCCGTGTGGAGCACGTGTCGGAGAATAAATAGGGCCTGGTGCCATGGATGGAGCAAATCGCTGGAGACAAATCTTACCTTGGGCAGAATGGCCGTGTTTGTGGAAATTTTGAAGAGATTAAACTGATGAAGCCCCGTATTTATAGACTCTTCTGATTGTTTCTGTTTCCCCAGGCTTCTGGAGGTAAATACATATGCTCCTCATTGACGGAGCTGCTTGATTTTTCTGTGGAAATATATGCAATGGTGTGTGGCAGCTTCCCGGCATATTAAAACTACCAAGAGAAAAAGGGATGGCTTTTCAGATGATCGCGTATACATTAGCATGAGGTGAGGAAGTTTCTGTGCTGGAATGGTTTCCCTGCCACATAATTTTGTGGGAATGGGCCCAGAATTTATGAGTCAGGAAACTGTAAAGTTGAAAGGTGAAAGGATCATTGAAAGGAAATATATTACAAGGAAGGATTCAGACAAGAGAATCTCGTCAGAATGGTTGCAGCCAGAGGAGGCAGAGTCGACGGAGAGGGCCATGAGCTAAGGCTACGGAAAGGAATTAAAAAGATACACAAGCTCATTTAAAACTTTATCATGGAACAAGAATACAAGAGGGAGAATGGCCCATCAATAAAGGAGGAGGGAGGAAAAATCAATGGTAGTTGTAAAACGTCTGAGCTATTGAACGGCTGTTTTCAAGTCAGGCTTTATAAAGAAATAGGGGTCTGGATAATTAGGAAGTAATTAAGGTCCCACCGACTCTGAGGCACTATTGATGACAAATAAGTAAATAATTACCACTTGCATTAACAAAATGTGTGTGAGTGTAGCAGAAATGCACTGGATAATAAATTTCCCCGCTCCAGTGGTAATTATTACACTACTTGCAAAGTAGCAGTTGATGGGGGGAGAAATTCTATCTCCGGCATGCTCAATTAAATAGATGTCATTTTATCCTTGGAAAAAGACTAAGGAGTGAGCTCTTCCCGATGAAAGGGAGAATGTCTGGCACCAGTGTGTTTAGACAAACGAACAGAAGGGTAATAGTACACAAATAATACCGAAGGGAAACAAAGTTTGGAGGCAGCTATGTGGTCAGGAAGGGTGTGGTGCTAGCTCTGGTTGTCTCGCGATCGGGAGGCTGACCACACACTTCTATAAATACACAATATCTGAGTCCTTCATCTCTTCAAAGCTGAACTCTTAGGACAAATTACTACCAGTATTATTCAGGCTCCATGATATGGAGCTGGATATGAGCTGAGCATTTAGTATGAATTGCTTGAACAAATCTCACATGCTTTTCATTGACTTAAGTTAACTTAAGGATGGCATTTTCTTTCATTTATAGGTACTACACTGTGGTAGAGAACAAACCTACTTGAGAATCCTACCTCCGTGGCATATAATGGAATATGGAGAAATGCTTTGTCCTTCTGAATGAGGCTAATATTTGAATTTGCTATATATGGCTCTACAATGATCAAGTGAAGTAGCTGTCATACAGTTCTTGGGTACTGTGTAGATAGATACTCAAAAACACAACTCACTATCATAGTAATATGATAGACTAAAGTAAAACATGATATGATTGCTTGCTAGAGAGCGCTGAAGATGTATCTCTCAGATTGTTTCAATAAAAGGTTGATTGGACAGTAACCAGAAGTAGAGGTGGGACAACCAAACAAAGGATGCTGGGATGAAGAAGGCCAGGGCCAGGGGAATCGCCAGGAGACACAGAAGGAGCAAGATATGCTGGAGGACAGGTAAAGCCACAAGCCACGTGGCAATACATAGACATATAGAAATGGGTAAGTGGTAAGAGTTAGTTAGAAATAAGCCTGAGTTGTTGGGTGAGCATTTATAATTAGTATTAAGCCTCTGTGTCAGTTACTTGGGAAAAGGCGGGTGGGACAGAAACTTCTGCCTACAAAAATCTGCTACTGTCTTAATCTTAAGTAAAATAGAACTTGGCATGTTGCTATTTGATAAACAGCAGCTATTAATGTGTATTTATTATTTAGCTCAGTTCATCATGGAAAAAATGATAGTCTCATATCGACTTACAAATAAATTAAGGTTTGGCTATTTTGGGTTCTGGATGTTATTGAAGTGAACAGTTCCTGAAGAATCTAAAATTGCCTTGGAAAGGTAAATTTAACAAATAACTGGAGATAAACTGTATCTAAATTATCATAATAACTTCAAATGTTTGACGAACAGAGGGCAGGTTGCCCTACCATCAGAAGGCGAGTCCAGGAAAAAGTGTTACTTTGGGCCTTGATGTTACTTGCGATTCAGATGGATGAGTAGACAGTAAAGGAGATGATGAAATGCTAAGTACATTTTGGGTTCAGGAACAGCCTGAGCCAGGAAGTGAAGGCAGAAATGAATGCACCTGGAGACTGCATTTCTCAAACAATGAACGCGTGATCTTGTATGAGGACTGTAACAATGTTATAAACTGGGACCTTTGGATTATGTATGAGGGCGGTGAATAGATGCTGTGTGACTTCTTAGAAGTTATATTAAAGTTGGATAAAAGAGAGGAGGACAAAGTAGAAAGGTGTGGCCACTCTTTTTAATTATCTTTCTAGCATTTTTAAGGCTTTTGATGAAATAAGATAGTTGACCCTCTAAAAACCATTATTAACCAACCGGTCATAGAAGTTTTGTTTTGTTTTGTTTTTGGTACCTCCATTATTTTATGGGAGTTTTGTGGTTGGAAGCCAGTTTTGCTCGTCTCCATAAGTGACTGCTACACTAAAGTAGACACAGATACTTGTAGGACAAATGGAAGCAGCTATAGAGCTACAAACATGAAAAAAAATGTAATATTTGTGTTCCAGTTGCATTTATTTTAGTTACATATTTTATCTGCTTCTAAAAGGCCTTAAAGTCGCTTGCACATTGAAATAGAATACATACTAAGAAACAGAGGTCAAATTTCAGGAGTGTGTTCCCTTCCTTTGGGCACCAAGGTCAAACAGATTATGATACTCAAGCAATATGTTTGGACTTGGTTTCTGGAAGTTGTAGCATAAAAAGACTCATATCATGCTTTTATTTTTCCGATAAGTAGCCTACAACATTCAACTGCACGGAAAGTTTTCCCTGGAAACAAACCGGAGGAGGAAGTGATCACATGGGAGCTTGTAATATTTCAATTAAATGTTCCCATATAGGGGAGAAAGTTCAATTGGATGTGAACGAGCATAAAATAGGTTCTAGAGAGAATTGGCATTGAGACCAACCCCGTTTCTACTGGCTTTCCAGATGGTTCAGGGATGAAATTTACTTTTTTTTATTTTGGAAGAGTTGTGCATCTGGAAAAAATAACCAGGAATCCAATTGTTTAAAAAGTAAAGCTATTTAGATATAGTTCGAGTATGGCATTCATATTAGATGATTTTGCTTTGAAACATGGTAAATAAGTTGGAGGATAGCATAAAACACTCTGCAGGGCTATGACTCATAAATCTCTAACACTGCTTTTATTAATTTGGAATCTTCATGAGAAGAGATGAAGAAAATAGTCCTTGAAGTGATTTCCACATTATGCTGATTTTGTGATCATCTGCGTACTAGGAGACCACCCAATTCATCTCTGTTGTAACGAACACCAGATTTCGTCCTGGGTTTGAAATCTCTGGCTATGACATGCAACATATTTAAAAAATCTGTTTGATTGATAGTTTAATCATTGTTCCCTATTACATCAGCAGCCAAGCCTAGTATTCCAATTTTGAAGGATTGTTTTGCCTCTGTCCCCGTGTCACACAAAGTACTTGTGGCTTGCCAATGGCAGATCTGATTGCAGCTTTATAGAATTCAGACGCAGTTGAAAGTTTAAGTTTTCTGTTCTGTTCTCATGTTTATCTTTTAGACGGCACATGATTTCGATTCCCCCTGCCGTAAAGTAAAATCAGCTCACCAATCATTTTCTGTCTTGTGTTCTTGTCTCTTCTTTTCTTTCTTTCATATTTATATGGGTGTCACATTCTATCCTTTTGAACTGGTAATGGGACAAGCCAGTCAGCACTTGATCATTTTGAATCCAACCAGGCAAATAAACAATCAGGTTTTCTTCTGGGTGCAGTCGTAAATCCTTTCTTTTGGTCAATGTCTTCACCCTCAGTTTTCTATGTCGTTCGACAATTAGTCAAATGTGCATGACTTTACAGACCGAGGGAAAATCAACCAGGCCTAAAGAACAGTGCCAATCGTGAAGTACAATATTTAATTTGACCCGACATTGGCATTCATCCACGGATGGTATGTTCTGTTGCTCATGCACAATCTCTAGGAGGGGAGCGTGTCTTCAGGGTTCTTCCTCATACACATTTCTTCTTACATCTTTTTTGAATTATTGTTAAAAATTGTATTTTGTTTGTACCCACTCTTCCTTCCCTAATCTACAGTACATCACCCAAATTGTCTCCTTTGGGTAATTTTCAATGTTTTGGGGCTGTAAATAAGATATCGATGGAAGTATGATAGATACAGACATACTATGGTAAACTTTGACATGTGTGAGCTCCTGTGGTCAGTACAATGAAGATAATGAGCACATCTCCCATGCTGTTTCTTTGAAATCTTTTTTTCTTCCCTTCCTTTATACTCCATTCTTTCCCTAGAAACTCCTACTTGTTATTTTGACACTTTTGGATTGGTTTTGCTTTCTAATATTTTTATAAATGTAATATTATTATGTGTTATATATTCCTTTGGGGCATGGTTTGGCTTGTTTCATTTATTATTATTTTGAGAGGTATCCATGTTGTTTTATACAACAGCAATTCCTTTTAAGAGAGGGATATTTATTTGTGTGTGTGTGTGTGTGTGTGCCTATGTGAATTTATGTGTACCGTGTGTGGAGGTGTTCACATAGGGCAGAAGATGGCACAAGATCCCCTGAAACTGGAGTTACAGAAGACCCAGGTTCTGTTCCCAGCACCTACATGGCTATTCCAAGCTCTCTGCACATACATTAATGTATATTAAGGGTAATTTTAGGTAAATATAAAATTGTAGCGCACTGCACCCGTCTGTGCTCTATGCGCTACCATACAGTTCGTGAACTGGGCAAGGAGCTGGAGATTGAAATACACAAAGACACAAAGACAGAGACACAGGTCATCCTTGAAACAGGAATGCCCCAAGAATGCCCCCTTTATTGTGTACCGGAGCTGCTTATATAGAGATCCTTAACTGATAGCCACGCCCCAGCCAAACCTACCAGAAACCACTCTCCTGCCATCAGGAACTTCTGAGAATCTTGTGCTCAGAGCAGCTGCAAGCATTTCAAGTTGTTTACTAGAAATTCGGCATCTGGAGGGTTCATAGCTCCCAACATAAAATAATATGATTCCTTAAGGCTTTATCAAGCATCTTTAGTGTTATTTTTCCTCTTCCCTCCCTCTCCTTTCAAGTTGGCCTCTTGTTGCCAATCTATTAATATGACATTCACATTCATGAATTTTGTTCTGAATGCTAAACCACCCTTGCATTCATTCATACAATTAAACTTACTTAAACATAGTTTTCTTTTCTTTTCTTTTTTTTTTTTTTTTGGTTTTTCGAGACAGGGTTTCTCTGTAGCTTTGGAGCCTGTCCTGGAACTAGTTCTTGTAGACCAGGCTGGTCTCGAACTCACAGAGATCCGCCTGCCTCTGCCTCCCGAGTGCTGGGATTAAAGGCATGCACCACCACCGTCCGGCTTAAACATAGTTTATAACATCTTGCGTATGCTATTGAATTAAATGAGATACAAATTTGTGAAGATGCTAGGAAACTTTTGTTGTGACTTTCATGGTTCTTGGTATTGACTTGTAACTTTGTCAAATTAATGCTGATCTCATATAATCAGTTTACAATTTTCTGATTTTTCAAATTTCTTGAAGAGTTTGTATAGAATTTGTGTTGCTGCCTCCATAAATACTTGGTAGAATTAATGAGAAAATCCTTTTAAACCTGGAGGTTTTCTTGTTTAAAAATTGAATTTGTTTAACAGACATGGGACTATTCCGAATGCCCACTTCTTGAGTAAGACTTTGGTAGTCTGTATCCTTCAAGGACGATGTTAAGTTGGTTAATAGTCTACTCAACTACTTTGTCCTTACCAATCTCCTGCCTGCTTGTTCTGTCACTGACAGATGATGCTCAGATCTCTAAATTGTGATGGTCTAGTTTCCCTTGCAATTTCATTAGTTTTTGTTTCAGCATTTGAATATCTATTATCATATGTAATTGATAGCATATACTTAATATTTTTTTGTTTTTAGAGCAAAAAATTATATTTACAAAATACAGCATACACATGTATCAAAGCATTATATAGTACCCATCAAATACATATAATTTTATTTTATCAAGTGCAATATTATTTAAAACTATGATACTTTAAATGGTTTAATTCACTTTAAAATATCTAACTTGACAGTTTTCGCCTTTTAACTAGAGTGTTTAGATCATTCATGTTCAATGTATTGATTTCTGTAATTGGGCTTAAGTTTTTAATTTTTAAAATCTTTTTCTTTTATTCAACCTTCTATATATTTGTTTTTCTTTCTTGTGTGTTAAATGTTTTTATAATCTCATCTAGATTTATTTTGTTGTCTTATTAGCTATGGCCCTTTATTGAGGTTTTCATTTGTGATTACTCTTGGGTTTACACTGATAAGTTAAGGTGGCACCCTGCACATAATGGATGTCAGACCTTTGCTGTAGTATAAGAACTTTTTAATAGTGTGCTTCCATTTCCCCTTTCTTGGACTTGGAGATATTTATGATATATGTATATATATGTATGTATATATATTTATATGAAATCTAACAGTATATCATTGGTTTGCATCAAGTAGTCAAATATATTTCTTTTATAGTTTGAAATTACATTTAAAACATCTAATTATATCATTTATAATTATATCATTTATAATTAGATGTTTTAAATGTAACTAAAATTTTTTATATTTATAATTATATATTTTAAATTCAAGATTATATTTAAAGAAGTTTAAAAATAATAACTATAATAACAAAATCTATATAAGTTAAAAAAATAAGAAAAAAGACAATTTATTAATTTTTTTCTCTTGTGTAGATCCATGCTTCAATCTGCCTGAACAGCAACTGATGATAAATTCTCTCACATTTTGTGTGTTTATAAATATCTTTACTTGTCTTTTAAAAGTTACTTTTATTTTGTATAGAATTCTGGGTTGGCATGAACAAGTACATTGAAGAACTCACTCTTCTGGCTGGTGTTTACTTTCAGTAAGGAATTAGCATCTTCCTTGTCTTTATCTTTTTCCATTTCTCATTTTTCTTGCTTTTTGATTTTAAGTTATTTCATTGTGGCATACTTCGATACAGTCTCCCTCCCTCTCCCCCTTCTTTTCTGTTCTGAGACTCTGCAGCCCCTGCTGGCTTCAAACTTACTACCCTGGGCTCTGGCTCAGGGTGCCCCTCCTATTGTAGCCTTCCCCGTGCTGGCCTTGTTGCACGGGCCATTTTCAGCTCTTGTGCTTACAATTTGTTGAAATGTTTTCAAACTACTTGGGGCTGGATATAATACAATTGATCAATTTATAAAAATAGGATCATTTGAGGTTTCCTTTTCTTCGCTCTTTTTGCTTTGTTGGTTTCACCTACAGTTCAGCCACCTCGGAGGCTCACTGAAAGTCTTTCTCCCCTCCCCTGGCCTCTCCTGGTTTTTCCTCTTCCTTCTTTTTTGTCATGGTTGATCTTCTGAGTTTCGCCATTTCTATTTATATGTCTTCAAGTTTGCCAGCCTTCCTCACCCCTTGTAAACGCCTAATATACGATTAATGCCCTTCCAGTTGCTTTCTCTCCAGACACTGTAGTTCGGGTTTCTAGAAGTTTGATTTCTATATTTTCGACATGTCTTAACACATTGACCTTTCCTCTAGATTCACATGACCTTTCATATGAAAATATGAAACATAGTTATAACAACTTTTAATGTCTTTGCTTACTAATTCTATCTTTTGCTTTTTCTGGTCAGCCTCAAAAACTTGATGTATTTTGTGCTCAGACCGGCTGACCTGCAAGCCCCAGGGAATCCTCCTGTCTCCACCCACACAGCCCTGGGACTCTAAGCTCAGGTCCCTACGCTTCCATGGCAAAGACTTTACCAACTGAACATCTCAGCCCCATGAGTTCAAAACCATAAACTTTTGTTTACTAAAGTAAACCAAGAGATAACTGTCAAGAAACTCGGTATTTACTTTAACTGAAATAGTCCAGAAAACTTTCTTGGGTAGCTATTTAAAACGCTTTCTTCGTTTACTTTCAAACCAGGTCACAGCTACTCCACAGTTACTGCAAAGTACATCCTCTTCTTTGAACCCAACTCCTGTGTTAGCATTGCTTTGACAAATCACACTGCAGAAGGCACGTGTCGCCTCTTCCTTGGTTCGGACAAGAGGCTCTTTCCGTGATTAATGCCAAGAACTGTTTTGGGATCTTCTCAAGCCTGGCAGGAGCTCTTTAATTTATTATCCTATTTGGTTTATTTATTTAGGATCTGTATCTTGCCTCCAACTTCACAGTATGTGAGATGACTTTTACATAATAAGGTTAAAAATGGTAAGATAATGAATACAAAGGATAAAGGAAGGAAAAATGTTAATGGGCGCCTAAGTCAGTTATCACATTTGAGCATTGATTTTTAAATTGTAGTTTGTGGCTCCCTAACCCCCATTAGTTTTTCTTGCCCCTGGGTTCTGCAGACTGTGAACAGGAGCTAAATGAGACAGTTCTAGGCTGGGGAAGTTCCTAGTACTTTGACATCAACCTCAGAGGCTCTCTGGGGATCTGGGGTCTCAGTTTCTCACTAGAAAACACTCATCTGTCATACTCCCATTATCTCAGGAAACCCCTCGGAGGACACTCTCGCTTTAGAGGGCGACTCTAGGAGCTGTTGTCCCAAGTCGGTGGGCAGTGCCTCACAGGCCTCTGGCCTCTGTGGTGGGACAGACAATTTGTCTTTGACTTCAGTGAGGGTCCCTTGCACAGTGTGGTGTGGCAGGAAGTGGAAGGCCGCAGCCTGCTGTAGTGCTAAGAAGTCATTATCGCCAGACAGAACAGGAGTATGGACTGCAGATAATGGGCCTCTCAGGCTATCCAGAAATCATTACATGACTGGGGAAGAGGCAGCAACTGCTTTAAATCCCATTAGTGGGACTGATGGGCTGTCTGGGACAGGATGCCTATACCTGAACCAGCAGCTTAGAATAACTTTTCTTCATTAACCCTCTAATGCTGGAACTGCTGTTCCCAGCGTGTCGTGCCATGACAGGAGAAGACAATCGTGTTTGCCGCCTCAGACATTACCTCATTTCGTTCCAACAAACGCTTCCTGGAGGGGACAGCAACTCTTCCGTCTGTGTGGTTCTAAGTTACAGAGCCGAGGCTTGAACCCAGGCTGACTCCAAAGTACATATTCCTCTCTTAGGTCATGGTTCCAGGGTGTTCCCCGGGCCGTGTGTGTGTGTGTGTGTGTGTGTGTGTGTGTGTGTGTGTGTGTGTGTTGTGTGTGTGTGTGTTGTGTGTGTGTGTGTGAGAGAGAGAGAGAGAGAGAGAGAGAGAGAGAGGAGGAGGAGGAGGAGGAGGAGGAGGAGGAGGAGGAGGAGGAGGAGGAGGCGGAGGAGGCATAAGAGCAATGCCCTTCTTTGCAGATGATAGCAGATGACACAATTTAGGTCTTGTAACTAAGCTTTGAAAAAAATCCATATATTTGAATATATATATATCCAACCTTATCCTCCTATGTTTCTCTGTTTAGATTCCATTTTCAGAATTTGTCAATATTAATGCCTGTTTCAATCTTCTTCCTATTCTAGAAAAGTCTATTCTTCCTACTCCTGCTCTGTAAGTAGAAAATAGTGGAATTGAGATATGATTAGTTTCATAAGCTAATTGCTCCAGATGACCTAATAAAGCAGGGAAGGAGATGAACCATATACTTTTCCTTTCTTTTCATTCCACTAACAGATTCTAATTTTCCTAGGACTCTTGGATTTTTTCCTTCGGCTTAAGGGTTTTGATGTTGCAAAATGAGTAATTGAATTATGGCTTTGGTAGGTGAATAATTTTTATTTGTTTAAATGGCTACAGGTTATTCATTATGCTTGTAGACATTTTTAAAGAGAGATATGAGTTTAAAAAGGGACATGTAATGTCTTTTAGTAGTTTCAATTGTGCTTTATGGAACTATGATTATAAACTATTCTGAATGTAGATATCTTGGTAAAATGTTCCTCTTTTAATATTGTTACTCTGGGTATTGAATAATTCATTGCCAAAATTTTTAAAGAGTTCTCAGTAACAAAAACATGTTTCTAGTTAGGACCACTTCATTTTGATTTTATTTTATTTTGTTTTATCAGACTATATTCAGGCTGGCAAAGCTAGGTAGTATAAACCTGTTTATCCAGAAGATTTGTGATAGTGCCAATTTCAGTTTGGTTTTTTTTTTTTTTTTTTTTGGCAACTTTGGTTCCACTTGTTTTATAGGAGGGTTATGAGGCAAATCAGCAGGCAAACCAGAAATCCTACAGAAACAATCTGGCTGCTAATGAATCTTTTTCCACATTGTAACCAGTGCTCAATTATATTCATTCCAGCTGTCTACAATTCTATGCCAGGCTAGTTAGTAATGTCTAGAGTGTGATTAGCAAAATGCCTAACTTTTTTTTTCTATTTACAAATCTTCCAGAGTGTTTAAAACTTAAAACAACTCTTCAAACTAGGCTATATATTGACCTGAACAAATGTTCTGGATATGGTGGCGACAAACTGAGCTAAATACCGCTACCTACATTGCTGGGGAGGGCCTCTTGTTTGTTCCCAGCTGCCCAGTCCAGCTAGCTCCATTAACCTGTGCATCACCACGAGGTTGTGGCCTATGGGCAAAGTTTTGGAGGACTCCAGTGGAGGCGTCTTTCTCTGGCGGTGGCTACATGACTTCTCTCTGACTCCACCTACTTTCTACATATCTCTTTCAGCCTGCCTTTACTCTGTTAAGCCATTGGCCGAAAGCAGCTTCTTTATTAACCAACGGCAATAAATCATATTCACAGCATGCATCACCTCCCACAGTGCTACACGACACTGGGTGTCGCTCTTGTTGAACTTGATTTTGGAGAAATCTGGTGGTATAAGAGACTATAAAAGATTTGACCATTTTCGTTTTTCAAAATAATGTTTTTATTTTTGAGATTATATAATAGTTATACCATTTATTTCTTCTCTCTCCCCACTTCAAGCCTACTTTTGCTCTCTTTCAAATTTGTGATCTCTTTTCCTTTAATTTTTCACACACACACACACACACACACACTTCTAGATTCAACTAAATTTTTCCATGTGCACATTACTGTCTTGTTGGTCAGCTTCCCAAGTTAGCAAAGCCTTCTGACTAGGCCTTGTAGAGATGTATTTTGAGATGCATATTTTCACATCAGATATATTAATATTATCTTGATTTATCTTGGGGCTGTTTCTTTCTCTTGTTTTTCTAAGTTGCAACTCTTTTTTCCCTCACAGGTATTTATTTTTTTTAGAATAAGTTGTTCTTGTGATCATTTTAACTATGTAAGTTAAAATTGAGACTGAAATAATATAAAAAATTTTACCTTTTGTTAAAAAATGAAAATGTAAGTACAAATGCTGAGAATTGAGGAAATGTAGGTCGGCCTATTAAAGCTGTTAGGAAGGCCCAAATGCTGTGGCCTCAGCAAGGTGGCCTCCCAGCCTCCCACTGCCTTTATCCCAGCACCAGTGGGACCTATAGAACTGACTTAAGGTTTGGGGTATGGAACTGTGCCATGAGCCGATTCCCTCTTCCTCTCCAGCTCTGGCTTGTGAGTGTGAACTAGAGGAACCACAAAGGCATCTTGTTCTTGGTGGCTTTGGTGGGAAGGAATGAGCACGGGGAGTGGGGAGTGCCTGTAATCTTTGATCCTGTGGTGAGCTGGGGTCTCCATGAAAATCCGTGTTCAGAGCAGTTGCAAGAAAAAGTCCAAGCCGTAAAAGTTTAATGAGGTAGTTTTAGAGACTCGTGGGGAGCCGGGGATGGCTGATAGAATGGGAATAAAAGTTTATGGATCAAGTGTGCATGGTTGTTAATTGTCGAGTACTGCCAGGCTAGTTTGAGTGACTGGATGAATCTTGGGAGAGCATGGGCTGAAGAGAAAGGATTTTGTGGTGGAAAAACCATCAGATTGGGACCTAGCTGTGGTTTGGATTTTTCTGGACTTGAGAGTGGGACATTAGCTACCCTGGGTCTTGTAATAGGATGAGACTCAGAGGGGCCTTCAATCTCTAACATTCTGTGATTTCAGGATCAACAGTCGCAAGCTGGCTAAGGCAGTTTGGTTAGGTGGCCACATCAGTTTGGGTCGTGTGACAAACAAGCACTGTTCAGGGAATTAGGAGACCTCAATTGTAGTTTCAGTTATTCTGCTCATTAGCCTTGTTGTAGACATTTTCTGAGCTATCATGAGGTAGACATTCAGAACCACATCCCTTCCCAGTGTGTCACCCAAGATGTGTAGAACACACAGTATATTATGTGGAAGAGGAAATCTGCATGTAGAATTACACTAAAAGTTCTACCATAGGGAGTTATCTTAGAACAACTATTCCATACATACAAATTCAAGAGCAGAAAAGAAGATAGATTGGCCAGCGTCTGAGAGTGGAGGAAAGGCAGAAAACATTTGAAGTATGAGAAAGATGACACCCACCATTGTTGGTTTTAAAGGTCAAGGACAAGGACAAGGAGTCAAGTCACGAGGAGAGCTTAGAAGAAGTAGGAATGGTGCTAAGCTGGTATCCAGTAGGAAAGAGAAGACTCTGTCCAACCCCAAGCCTTGAATCTTGCCAACAGCCCAAATGAGCAAACAAATGGGTTTTCTCTTTAGAGACTCCAGAAAGGGCAGAAGCCCTGCCAACGCCTTGGTATGAGCTCAGGGAGACTCAAGTCAGACTTCACATTTCAACTAATCTTTTATAAGATCATAAAATTATGTTATTTAAGTCTGTGGACTTCCTGGAAATTTATTATGGTATCAACAAAACCCTTATATAGCTACTAATGTGCTCCATCTATAAATGGTAGCCATATTCCCACCTCTCGCTCAAAGAGCAAAAGAGATAATAGGTGGTTTCATTGAGGGTGACATAAAAAGACCTCTTTCACTCCTCCATAAAATTCACCTTCTTACAGGCAAAAGTTAGAATCACCCTTTCAAAGTCTCTAAAACTTCACCAAGTATTTACAAAATTTCATGAACGTGTTCAAAAAATACAGCTGCCTCTTGTTCAAAAAAATGAATTTTATCTATTTTAATTGGGCCTTATTATCCTCTTCTTTCTCAAGTTTGAAGTAATCTTAAAGACAAACAAATTAACAGAAGTGATGAGTGGATGAACAAGATAAAAAAGACATATGGCCTACAAAATCACAAACCAAAATAGCAGGCATAATCCCTGCCTTAACACCATCACATTACATTTAAAAGATTGGTTTTTCTGGTGTCATAAGGTAGAGTTTGGCAGAGTGAGTGAAAAGCCATGATCTCACTGAATTTTGGCGATAAGAGACACTCTTCAGTTTTTAAGGACCCAGATGGATTGAAAAGATATACTATACCAACAGTAACCAAAGCGGAGCTGGTGTGGCTATGCTTAGAGAAGATGAAATAGAATTTTGGAAGAAAACTGTTTACTATAGACAAAAAGAAAGTCCTTTATAATTACAAAAGAATCAGTCTAAGAAAAAGAAATATAACAATTGTGCTGGCTAGTCTATGTCCACTGGACACACAAGCTAGTGTTATCTGAAAGGAGGGAACCTCAGTTGAGAGAATTTCTCCATAAGATCCAGCTGTAAGGCATTGTCTTCGTTAGTGATTGAGAGGGCCCAGCCCACTGTGGGTGGAACCATCCCTGGGCTGGTGATCCTGGGTTCTATAAGAACACAGGCCAAATAAGCCACAGAGAGTAAGCCAGTAAGCAATCCTCCTCCGTGGCCTCTGCGTTAGCTCCTGATTCCAGTTCCTTCCGTATGAGTTCCTCTCCTGACTTTTTTCAACACTGAACAGCAATATAAGTAAGTGTAAGTCAAATAAACCTTTTCTCACCAACTTGTTTTTTTAGTCATGGTTTGGGCATATATGCTCACAGAGTTTCAAAATATACAAGAAAAAGCAATAAAATTGAAGACAAAGATAAATAATTCAGTAATCCTGGTCGGTAGAAAACTTAAGTTGATCATAGCTTCTAATTATTAGGAGATTAAGATTTTCTTAATTGACCCATAATCTCATATATATATATGTGTGTGTGTGTGTGTGTGTGTGTGTATTATATACACATATGTTATATATATATATATATATATATATATATATATATCCTATCCTGCTGATTCCATTTAGCATTGCTTACATGTATACATGTACATGATTTCAGGGCTGATTAGAAGATCATTACTGGGGGAGATTCCTTCTCCCACCTTCAGCATCCTTAACTGCCTGTAGTTCTGAATCTTGGGGTGGAGCTCACTGATGTTTCCCACCTATACATAGCATGTCTATTAGTGTTTCACTTGTTCAGGTTTTGTTTAGGCAGCTATATTGTTGACGTCGTTTCTAGAAGACCCATTCTCAGAGACATTTATTGATTTCTTCCAATCTTTTTTCTCCATTTCTTTAAGGGAAATTTTTGTTTCCTCTTTAAAAGTCTCCACCATCCTAAGAAGTTACATTTAAAATCATTTTCTTCTACTTTTTCTGGATTAGGATGATCAAGATCTTTCTGTTGTATGACCACTGTGTTCTAGTGTTACCATGTTGCTTTTTAGGTTGTTGGATGAATTTTTGCATTGGCCCTACCCATGTCTTCCTTCAACTGCCTCTTGGTCGAGTCCTTGCATTGACTTTGGGAACTGTTCTTGGTCTGCTCTGTACTGTCACTGTTTGTGTTTCAGGGAGCCACCGAGGTCCCTCTTGGTTTGCTCTCTTGGTCCACTCTCTCTCTTGGTCCTCCCTGTATAGGAGCATGCTGTGTTTCAGAGTTCCACTGAGGTTGCGGAGGCAGAGTGGGACTTGCAGCTTTCAGGGTCCGATGGATGGAATGGGGGTGTTGGAGCCAGGAGACACATTCTCACAGAAGATGTCCTGGTCCTTTGGCTTTTACAATGTTCCCACCCCTTCTTCTGTGTTGTTTCCTGGGTCTGCGGTTCAGCAGTGGGGCTGGGCAACCCATGATCAGTTTCCTCTTCTGTGTTGTTTCCTGGGTCTGCGGTTCAGCAGTGGGGCTGGGCAACCCATGATCAGTTTCCTCTGCATTTTGACAGGTTGTGAGTTAGAACCAGGAATTATGAGGATGAGTAAGTGGTGGTTGTATGTTCCCTTCTAAGATCCATGGCCACACTAGCCCTAACTGGTTGGCTAGGTTTCCAGTTCCAGCCATGATTTCCCTCTTGCTGAATGTCCAAATAGACAACTGTTCGCTACCACTAAGATATGGGTACCAGAATTAAAACTTTAGGAATATCTTCCCATGTTGGTTGAGGGATTTTCTAAATCAGATTATTTGAATCAGGATTACCATGGCATATAACCCTGGGCCACATCTTTTGGTGGCAGTACACATCAAAGGACACAGAAGAAGGGAACTGCAATTGCCTGCTTGCCTCTTACTGGCAAGTTTTTACTTGTAGCTGTGGCAGCTGCTCAAGGCAACCTCTTCAGGAGGCCACCACGAAGTCCAGAATCCTCCAGGACTCTATTATCATATGGAGACGGCAGAAACATTTAGCCTCATGGACGGAACAGCAACCAAATTCTCAGCCTTTCTCTCATAAAACAGCCATAGTTAAGTTACCTGGGCCAGGTCTTATGACTCATTCAAATAACCCCTTTAAAAATGCATATATACATACACACATACATATATGTATATATACACATATGTATTAATACATATTATTATATTTTTTATTCTACCAGTTTTGTTCCCTTAGAGAATACTGGCTAATATGAGTGTGAATGGTTTTGTTTTGGGAATGAAGAAAATATCTTAAAATTAGATAGTATTGAGGATTTGTATTAACTTTCAAGAGCTAATCCAAATGTGGTAGTTTAAAAACCTTAGAAATTTGCCCTCTTACATCTTTGGAGGCCAGAAGTTCAAAAGCAAGGCATCATCAGGATTGGTTTATTTCTGTAGATTTTTTTCTCTCTCATAGATTCTGGCTGCCAGAAACTATTGGCATTCCTTGGCTTGTTATTCTAGTTTCTATCTCTGTTGTAGGAGGCTGCTTGTTTGTTCCCGACTGCTCAGCCCCAAAATAATCACATAGAAATTGTATTAATTAAATCACTGCTTGGCCTATTAACTCTAGCTTCTTATTGACTATCTCTTACATCTTAATTTAACCCATATCTATTAATTTATATTTTACCAAGAGACTCATGGCCTACCAGCAAAGTTCCAGCTGGCAGCTCGCATCTTTCCCCTCCGGTGGCTAGCTACATGCATCTTGTGACCCTGCCTTCTTTCTCCCAGCATTCAGTTTAGTTTTTTCTGCCTACCTATATTCTGCCCTGTGTAGGCCTGAGACAGTTTCTTTATTTTTTTAATTAATTCATTTTTAAAAAGATTTTATTTATTTCTTATGTATACAACATTCCACCTCCATGTATGTCTTCAGGCCAGAAGAGGGCACCAGATCTCACTACAGATGGTTGTGAGCCACCATGTAGTTGCTGGGAATTGAACTCAGGTCCTCTGGAAGAACAGTCAATGCTCTTAACTGAGCCATATCTCCAGCCTGACAGTTTTTTTAACCAATGGTATTCACAGCATACAGAGGGGAATCCCACATTACCTCCACTTTTCTGTTTAAATAAAAAGGAAGGTTTTAACTTTAACATAGTAAAATTACATATAACAAACAGGTATCAAGCAATAATTACAGTTAAAATATTTACATCTATTTTATCTTTTATAATAACTAAAAAACTATAACTATCTATTCTTCAACTCCATCAAAGATTCTAGAAGGATATAATATTGCCTAAGTAAACAGGAAGTGCATTGTAAGCAACTTCCAAAACTCTAGAATTGATAGAGACATCTAGCTGCGTGGACAGTCACCCAAAGTTCTTCTGTAACATTGGAGCATCTATCTTCAGCCTACAGGCACATAGTATCCAGCAAGCTTTTCCACAAAGCAGAATATTTCAAAGACAGGTCCACCTATATTGGCAGTTTATCAGTCACTTTTTTCTGTGTCCTGCAGGAATGTTTGGCAGTCTCTTTCATGAAGCAGGAACTCCAAAGAACTGCCTTACCTTCTTTGGGCAAGTTCAGATAGTTCATACAGCATACCATCAAGCAGTCCAGGCAAGAGCAGTTTCTTGCCCAAATGGTTAGCAAACTCCATAAGGAGCCTCTTCAATGCCCATCATCCCCCTGAAGTAGATTGGTGCTACCAGGAACAGATGTGTCTCATTCTCATTAACAGTCCTAAGTTCTTCAACATTTTAAATGACATATTCAGTAGGTCTTTGAAAGGTTTGAAGATTATCTAGCTAAAATATGACTCTATATATCTAGAAAACCTAACTAACATGACCACAGGCTTAACTATTATAGATGACTCTCTATTAACCTGCATTTCTTAATTATACATTACATTTTTAAATGAGCTATATAAACACAATACCATAATCAAGATCAGAAATACATATACATAGTACAACAAAATTGACCTTAAATTTATACCAATAGACCAAGATCCGTATCAGTGTAAAATATTGATCTCTATATCATATCACCCTTTAAATGTAAACAAACATTTATAAACAATATTTGGAAATATGGGCATTATGCTTTCCATGCTGCTTCCTGATTTTTGTTGAACAAAGTAATTTTTTGGGCATGTTCATGGCAACATTTTGGAAGGTCTTGGTCCATCAAATTACACTAGTCTGGAAAGATTCCACAGGTTCTCATCTTTTATGGAAACAAAACAAGAACTTTTCTAAAGCAGCAAATCCTTAGACCCAAATTCTGAAGACATAGTATCTTTAAAATATCTATGCTGGTTTAGCTTAGCAGCCCATACAATGAACTGTCTCTCTGTACTTAGCTCCTTTACAGTCAAAAATTTAAAGAAAAACAATAATATTCATAATCCAGATTTTCTCTGTATATTCCATCTTTATGTGGCTTAGTTTTCTTTACTCCTTTTAATCTATGACTATTTGTACTTTGTCTCTTTAAAGACTTTTATTTATTTATTTTTAAACTATTTACTTCTTTTCCAACTCTCTATACTGTCTTTCTTCTTTCTCCAAGCCTACATACATTTGTCCAACACCGTGACACATTTAGAGGTCTTTTTCATCCGAGTTTGTCTTTATTGTGCATCTGTAATCCTTTTTTGACCAGGACCACTTCTTAAAATGTTAAATGGCTTGGAAAGTACTAATGCTGCTTTGCCTTTTGGCTCAGCCCAGTCCAACATGGCAGAAGTCTGTTCGCTGCCTCTGAGACTGCTGGGTGGGAGTCGTCCTCACCGCCTCAACTCTGGTAACCAGCTGGCCCATGCTGCCACCAAGTAACTTGCAGCACACTGCCCACAAACCCCATTTAAAGGCTTAGCCTTCTGAAAGAGGCAGAGTTCGCACTGCCCATTTTGAAACTGTGCAGTTTTTTTTTTAATTATTGTTGTTTTTTTGCTACCACTGAATCAGGAAGACCTCTCTTAAAGGAGCTTCAGCATGCCACCAGAAAGCAGAGCCCATCGGGATAAAAATGCAGTTAAAGTTTGTTCTTTAGTGTCTAGAATTCCTTTCCAAGCCCTCTCAGGTTTTATGTGGATTTAGCTAGCTCACGTTGGAGTGCCAATTTGTTGTAGGGGTCTCTTGTTTGTTCCTGACTGTTTAGCCCCAAAATAATCACACAGAAACTGTATTAATTCAATCACTACTTCCCCTGTTAGCTCTAGTTTCTTATTGGTTATCTCTTACATTCCCCTCTGTATGCTGTGAATACCATTGGTTAATAAAGAAACTGTCTTAGGCCTGCACAGGGCAGAATATAGGTAGATGGGGAAAACTAAACTGAATGTTGGGAGAAAGAAGGCAGAGTCACGAGAAGCCATGTAGTGGCCAGGGATAGATGCCTCCACAGCAGCCCACTGAAATTTGCTGGTAGGCCATGACCTTGTGGTGATGCACAGATTAATGGAGATGGGTTAGTTTAGAATATAAGAACTAGCTAGCAATATGCTTAAGCTCTTGGCCAAACAGTATTGCAAATAATATAGTTTCTATGTGATTATTTTGGTGTCTGAGTGACTGGGAAATGAACAAGTGGCCTCTTGCAAAAAGCCTCCATATCCACACTATCCTTTCTTCCATATTTCTTCTCATTTGTTTCTTCCCCTCTTATAAGAACACTTGATATTGGGTCTGGGATCCACAGAATAAGCCAGGATGAATTTATTCTGTGATTTTTTTTAATGGCATTGGCAGCCAGTCCTTTTCAAAATAAGGTCACAGCTGAAGGTTTCAGGTAAATGCTCATTTTGAGAGGCAACCACTACAGAATTGGACAATTTGTGAATATAATAAAATCTCTTAACTGTACACTTTAAAAAGGATGAATTTCTTGGCTGGCATTATATTTCAATAAAAAGGACATAATATAGAAAATTATTTCACAATATCTTTGTAAGGCACATTTAAGAGGTAACCACCACAGAACTGGAAAATTTGTGAATACACTAAAACCTCTAACTGCTCACTTTCGAAAGGATAAATTTCCTGGCATGTGTTGTACTTCAATAAAAAGGGCATAGTATAGAAAATTATTTTACAAAGTCTTCGTAGGGATTCCTGTAAGGGATAATGAATAAAGATGCATTCAGGAAGATTTGGAATGTTTAAGAACTATTAATCATTCGCCTACCAAGCTATACTGGGTTAGTATTTACTGTCAACTTGACACAAACTAGGGTCACCTGGGAAGAGAGAGTTTCAGTTGAGGAATTGCCTGTGTCAGATTGGCCTTTGGGCATGTCTGTGGGGAATTGTCTTGATTAATGATTGATGGGTTGTGGGGGGGCACATCTTACTGTGGCAGCACCATCTGTAGGCAAGTTGGTCTGGGCCATTTAATAAGAAAGCAAACTGAACAGACCAATGGGAGCCAGCCGGTAAGCAGCATCCGTCCATGGTTTCTGCGTCAGTTTCTGCTTGTGCCCTGGTCCTAACTTCCCTCAGACTGGCTGAAGGTATAATATGAAATACACCTCTTTCCTAGAAAATCGCCTCTAGTTCTGGTGTTTGTCATGGAAACAGAAAGCAAACTAGGATACGTGCTTATAAACGAAGCTGGTGACTCTGCAAGGGTAACTTTAGAAGACATCTTCCCATGCTACTGTCCTTGTATTTGTTTTGAAAAATATTTGGATGGACCTAAAAGAGACAGTCATTTCTTTTTACATTTTTAAATTTATTCTTTGTGTCTTTCACATGATGCATCTCAATTCCATTAATTTCCTGTCCCTGTGTATCCACCCTCTGCCCTTGCAGCACCCCCCCCCCATAAAATTTTAGAGACTAAAGAAAAGAAAGGTGGGGGGAACTCGTCATGGAAGATGTAATGTGACATAGTAAATCACATGGTAAACTCTTTTGTCCATCTTCTTGCAAGTGTTTGTTGCAAAGAGTTGTTGGCTGGTGTGAGTCCTCTGGTTTCTGCTATGCTACCGATGCTGGGCCTTCACTGGAACTTGTTTTGCTTATCCTGCTGTTTTCCTGTGTTGTGGAAATCCTGCAGCTTTGGATCTGCAGGACAGGTCCCTTCATGCACTCTGGCAGATCACAGATGGATGGATATTGTGGTGGACTCAGCCATAACCATAACCATGGTTTTGAGCCTGGGGAGTTTCAGGGTCGGTTAGCCCACCATTTCTCCCTTGTCCTCCACCAGGGTGAGAGTTCTCCTGTGTTGCCTTGGCTAGCTCACCCTTTGCAGCAATGAGCAAGGGGTGGGGACAGGTCTCCTGCTTTCAGGTCCCAAGGGTTAGATCTCCCACACCTACACCTTCAGGGCCAGCTCTACTGTGTTGCCCAGGCATGGTATAGGGACCACTTTCCCTAGTGCTGTAGCAGATGAGGGGCAGAGTTAGGCCCCCCAATCTATTATCCTCAGGGCCAACTCTCCCACCTGACTCAGGTATTGATCAGGGAAGGCAGATGGGAAATGGGGACAGCTCCTCCATGCTCACAGTGTCAGGGCTGGCTCACTTACACCTCCACCAACAGGAATGACTCTCTTGTGCTGTCCAGATAAGGTGCAGGGCCTGCTCTCCAAAGTATTACAGCTGATGGTAGGCAGGGGTAGTTCTCCTGACCTTCTGACCTCAGCAGCAGCTCTCCCACCTGCCTCAGGTCTTGATGGGCAGGGTGGGCAGGGTATCTCTTTCCTCCCCATGCCACCACATAACAGATGAGTTGTGGGGAGATAGATTCATTTCTAAGGAATTTCTCTTTTTATTATCTATTTCCTTATTTTTGTATGCATACCATATAGTTAGCACAACCTAAAAAAAACAGGTATCTGTGATGTACCGTTATTCCCCTTAATGTTCTAGGGTTAATTTCTCTTTGCCTTTCTCATTGTGACCACATTTGCCATCATTTATTTTTTGATAATACTTATCATGACTGATTTAAAATGAAAGCAGTTATTGAATCAAAACGATGAAAAGTTCAATGCTTACGCACAGTTTCAGGAAAGATTCAGAGGCAAAATGAAGCAACTTTTAGATTCCCTTTTAAGAACTAGAAGTAAATTTTTTTTTCTAAATGAGTCATGGATCTTTACTGCTTGTCCATACTTTTCTTTTCCCATAGAATCTCAATCACCTCTTCTCTAAAAACATGGGGATAGATCTAGCTAGAGAGGGAAATTTTATACGGTAATGAATTTCCTTTCACATTTGTTAAAATGTGGCAAAGCACCAATGCACAGTGATCAATTTGGTTTTCCCCTTACAGATAACAAGGGTGAATTTTGGTTTGTACTAACATTGGCCTAACTATCTGCTGTGAATTCTAAGTCATTGGACCATTTTCACCCTAGCCATTGAAAACAATTGCTTTATTTATAGCAAATAAGTTATATTTTTTCTAGCAGATAAGATAGCTTCATCCTATTTTAGCAGTTCCCCATCTAGACTGTTATTATTTACTTAGTTCTCACCGTTCTTTTCTTCCTGAATTCTTTGTTATTGGATACGATCAAGTTATTATTTTTGTTCACAGCCTGTAACAAATGTTTTCATCCGTAACATGTGTTTATTCTTCTATGACAGATACACATTTAGAGCTTTCTCTCAGTCTGACATTATGGGAACAAAAACCCAAATACAAACTTCTAAGTAACTTGCCCTCTTCTTGAGGGTTCAAAACTTAGAAAAGTAGAGATGCATTTTTTTTTTACCTAGGTTTTTACTAATGTGTATTAGTCACAGAATTTAATGACATCCGGCCGGATGGTGGTGGCGCACGCCTTTAATCCCAGCACTTGGGAGGCAGAGGCAGGTGGATCTTTGTGAGTTCGAGACCAGCCTGGTCTACAAGAGCTAGTTCCAGGACAGACTCCAAAGCTACAGAGAAACCCTGTCTCAAAAAACCAAAAAAAAAAAAAAAAAAAAAAAGAATTTAATGACATTCCATGTGGAATTTCCAATTGTGTATAGTGTGCACTGGTTACATCTGATCATGTTCCACCCTTGCCACCCATGGGTCCCAGTAGTCCCTATGGAGAATATACTTTCTAAAATTTTGGAGGCCTTCAAGAACACGGATATGAAGACGTGAAAACTGAGGTTCAGAGAGTTTAAGTAACTTGCTTATAGCATGCTGCTGTATCACGCAATAGACAGCAGGACTTTAGGACTCTGTTGTGGTGTACGGTTAATCATAAGAGTGCATGAGTCCAGCAGAAGGGGTTTAGTAGGTCAAATATCTGCACTGATTTTACTGAGTGCAGATGATCTGGGAGATGAGATCTGAGCTGGGCTTTGAAAGATGTGCAGGAATGAATGAAACGGCAAGAGGGTCTTCCGGATTGGAAGCCCTAGTGAATGCAGGAACGGGACGGACCCGCTGGCGATGCAGACTGAGGGTCTTCCCGGTTGGAAGCCCTAGTGAATGCAGGAATGGACCTGCTAGCGATGCAAACTGAGGGTCTTCCCGGTTGGAAGCCCTAGTGAATGCAGGAATGGACCTGCTGGCGCTGCAGACTGAGGAAATCTTGGTTCTGGAAGAGGCTGCTTGACCTTTTAGCTCATGTCTGAGTTATGTGCACTGTCTCAACATAAGGATTAAACATAAGGATGAAGGCTTCCGTAAAGATGAGAGAGAGTTCAGTATCTTGAGCAAGGAACACTTGGCTTCCAATTCCAGCGCCTCTGTAGAGGGACCAAATACCCTAGGGCCAGTGTCTCTGCCTTTGAAGTCTGTTTCTTTATCTGCAAAGTGGCAGGACCGTTCTCCTCATGAAGCTTTTACAGGTTAATTGAGGAAGTCTGTGGGGAGCAAGTATGTGCTAGGCAAAAATAATATGTTCTCTGTATATTATGGGTATAGAAACTATTATTATTATTAATTTCTAAGTATCCCAATGACACTTAATTTAAACCTGCAAGATTCCTAGAATTTTCCTCATGCACATCCCAGCTGATGTCTTCTACAAGATTGCATTTTATGTTAAGTGAAAGGTTGTGGTGTATTTAGGTCAGACATTGTTGAGTTCAAGTCTAAGCTCGGACCTCTCTGCGTATGCCCTTGGGAAAATCAGATGGCCTCTCTAAGCCTTCTTCCTCTTCTGGAAAATAGGAATAACAAATACTTTGTAGGCCTATGGTAAGAATTTGGGGAATAACCTATACGAGGCACTTAATAAATAACAGATATCATTAGTTTTTTCTTTTGTCCTGTAAAGCTTCTAGCTACAGTAATTATTTCAAGTTTTATATTCTTCTTGAGCTATTTTCTCAATTTTAAAAAAAAAAGAAAGAAAAAAAAAGGAATGCCCCCTTACGCTCAACTGGAACAATAATGAAGTTCACACAGGGTTTTAACTTGCACAAAATATACTTACATCTTTTGTGTTTCTTATATCAGCCTTGTGAGGAAGAGTTAATGTTATTTGGCAGATGTAGACATCCATTTGGAATGATAGCTAGTGTCCCTCAGGCAGTGGCCAGAAACCACGACACAAGCACTGTTCTGTCAAGAAAGTTCATTTTCTTCAGTCCTACAGGTATCTGTCTCCTCCATAGCTTGCTTTTTACACCAATTAGAAGAAGTAATTTTTTTGGAGGAGTCGTCTATGTGATCATTAGAATGAATTTCTTTTTCTTTCTTTCTTTCTAAAAAAAGAAAACAAACTATCTTTTTTCATTATACATACCATTTCTTCCCCTCCTCCCATTCCCTCCACATACCCTCCCACTCCACCCCCATCTAATCCTCAGAGAGGGTAAGGTACATTGCTTTGGGGAAGGTCCAAGGCCCTCCCTACTATATTAGGCTGAGCAAGGTATCATCTAAAGAGAATAGTTTCCCCAAAAGCCAGTACTTGCAGTAGGGATAAATCCTGGTGCCCACTGCCACTGGCCCCTCAGTCTGCCCCAGCCATGCAACTGTCAACCACATTCAGAGGGACTAGTTTGGTTCTATGCTTGTTCCTTCCCAGTCTGGCTGGAGTTGGTGAGCTCCCATTCTCTCAGGTAGACTGTTTCAGTGGGTGAACCCATCATGGTCTTGACCTCTTTGCTCATATTCACATTCCAACTGGACTTTGGGAGCTCAGTCCAGTGCTCTGATGCAGATCTCTGTCTCAGTTTCCGTCAGTTGCTGGGTGAAGGTTCTATGGTGACATATTCATCAGTCTGACTACAGGTCAAGGCCAGTTCAGGCTCCCTCTCTTCTATTGCTTAGGGTCTTAGCTGGGATCATCCTTGTGGATTCCTGGGAATTTCTCTAGAACCAAGTTTCTTGCTAACCCTATAATGGCTTCCTCAATCAAGATATCTCTTTCCTTGTTTTCATCTCTGTCCTTCCTCCTTCTCAACTATTGATGTGGGAGTGGTCTCCTGTATTTTGTATTACTCTCATTGGTTGAATAAAGACTCTGTCTGGCTTGTAAGAT
>JAQHUG010000039.1:6021426-6053155 GCA_028555095.1 Dicrostonyx torquatus | reverse complement strand
ATAACCCCTGCTTCCCTGAACTCACTCCCAGATCCCCAGAGCCTTAGCCCTGGAGCCTGCTGCTTTGTGAGGTCCTAGGACCCCGCAGCTGGAAAGGAGAGCTGTGCTGGGCTGGGAAAAAAATCCAGTACCCGGGCAGGGCCCTGCGCCGGAATGGATGTCTAATTTCTTATGTTCTTTATATATTTTGGAGAACAGCCCTCTGTCTGATGTGGGGTTGGTGAAAATCTTTTCCCATTTGATAGGCTGCCTTTTTGTCTTATTGACTGTGAGCTTTGCTTTACAAAAGCTTCTTAGTTTCAGGAGGTCCCATTTATTTATTGTTGCACTCAGTGTCTGTGCTACTGGGGTTATATTTAGGAAGTGGTTTTCTATGCCCATGCATTGAAGATTACTTCCCACTTTCTCTTCTATCAGGTTCAGTGTGGTCGGATTTATATTGAGGTCTTAAATCTATTTGGACTTGAGTTTTGTGCATGGGGATAGAAATGGATCTATTTTCATTCTTCTACATGTTGACATCCAGTTACGCTAGCACAATTTGTTGAAGATACTTTCTTTTTTTCCACTGTATAATTTTATTTTCTTTATCAAAAATCAGGTGTTGATAGATATGTGGATTAATATCCGGGTCTTTGATTTGATTCCATTGGTCAACCTCTCTGTTTTTATGTCAGTACCAAGCTGTTTTCATTACTGTAGCTCTGTAATAGAGCTTGATGTCAGGGATGGTGATGCCTCTGCAAGTTCCTTTATTATGAAGGATTGTTTTGGCTATCCTGGGTTTTTGTTTTTCCATGTGGAGATAATTATTGTTCTCTCAAGGTCTGTGAAGAATTGTGTTGCAATTTTGATGGGGATTGCATTGAATCTATAGATTGCTTTTGGTAGAATTGCCATTTTTACTATGTTGATCTTACCTATCCAAGAGCATGAGAGATCTTTCCATTTTCTGGTATCTTCTTCAATTTCTTTCTTCAAGACTTAAAATCTTTGTCGAATAGGTCTTTCACTCCTTTGGTTAGTGTTACCCCAAGATATTTTATGTTATTTGTGGCTATTGTGAAAGGTAATGTTTCTCTGATTTCCCTCTCAGCTTCTTTATTATTTGTATAATTTTTTTTAGTTGATCTTGTATCCTGCCACTTCACTGAAGGTATTTATCATCTGTAGGGGTTCTCTGATAGAGTTTTTGGGGTCACATATATATGTTATCATATCATTTGCAAATAACCAAAGCTTGATTTCTTCCTTTCTGATTTGAATCCCCTGATCTCCCTTTGTTGTCTTTTCCTTATAGACAAAACTTCAAGAACTATTTTAAAGAGATATGAAGGGAGGGGGCAGCCTTGTCTTGTTCCAGATTTTAGTGGAATCGCTTTGAGTTTCTCTCCATTTAATTTGATGTGGGCTGACGGCTTGCTGTTTATTGCTTATATTTAGGTATGCTCCTTGTATCTCCAAGACCTTTATTATGAAGGGGTGTTGGATTTTGTCGAATGCCTTTTCAGCATCTAATGAAATTATCATGTGGTTTATTTCTTTCAGTCAATTTATATAATGGAGTACATTGATAGATTTTTATATGTTGTGCATTTCTAGGATGAAGCCGACTTGATCATGGTGGTTGATTTTTTGGTGTGTTCTTGGATTCAGTTTGCTTGTATTTTATTGAGTATTTTTGCACCCATGTTCATGAGAGAGATGAATTTCTTTTGAGAAGAAGACTAACATTTCTCACCTTGTAAATCTGTTAACCAATGAGAATTCCAGCTTTCAGTCATCAGTTCTACATCAAAGAACTGCGCTCAAATACAGACAGGAATTTCTTTCTTTCTTTTTTTATTATCCCCATTTGGACATGGTTTAATACACTGAAGATATAGGGCACTGAATGTTAATGCCAGAAGGAACATCCAGATCCTGGTAAGCTATGAAACTTGTACTTGAATCCAGATCTCTTGCCTGATTCGGTGGAGGTCATTCTTTGTTAGAACACTGTGATGTCTCCCAAAGACCTTAGCACCCTTCCTGTGGCAAGTGTACACAGGGGCATGCCTTATCCAAGTAGGAACATTACATTAAAAAAATGACACAGAGCATCTTATAGGAAAGGAAGGACACCTCTTGTCCAACAGGTCTTTTAATGGAAATGTTGCTTTACATACTTGGAAAAGAACTATGCATAGTACTATTATTAATTCTTTCCTAGAGGCCCAACAATGTACTGTGCACTACAAAGCAGGGGGGTTGTTTGTTTGCTTCTTTGTTTAATAAATATTCCTGAGATGCCACAATCACATGGTAGAGATGTTAAGTCCAGATTTTCAATGTGGGCAAAATGTATTTTTCAGTGCTGTTTTTGGGGGAGGGCAAAGCTCCCTAGTCCCTGTAGAATCACTATATATCTTAAATCAGACACGAGTTTCTCGGAGTGTAAACTTCTGTAGATTTACCACCATCTACTCCTAAATCATTCATCTAGAGTTGTTGGCAATGCTTAATATCTCTATCAGCAACCTGTGTGTCACTGTCTTTTCCACCAGAGCTCTTCAGGGACAAAGATGTGATCTGTTTGATGCTCCACATCTGTGGATTATTCAAGAGTACAGTGAACAGTTGGTGATGGACAGACCAAAGAGGGGGCAAGACTCCCAGGAAACTTTTTGTCATTGGCCATATCTGGGGACAGCCGCATGTAGAACACAACAAACACAATAACCACACACTGTCTATTAAGGACATGCATCAAGCTTAGTTTGATTCAGGTTCCTTATGTATTTCCCCTCGTTTGGTCTGAAGAGGCTGGAGGAAGACTTATTTTGGCTGCTTTGCAGATGAAGAAACAGACTTCTAAAGGAGACTTTCTCCAGGATATGGAACTACTACACCACAGTGCTGGGACTGGGAGCCTGTGCCTCTCACTCACCATGCTGCCTAAGCTCCACACTCAGACTCCTTATGCTCAGACTGGGGAGGACTTGCCCAATATATGTGGAATAAGATGTCAGGTGGACTCTTCTAGAATCCAGACTGCCTTGGTTTTCATTATCAGCATTTAGCAGCTCTGCAATGGCCTGTAATAATCAAGGTCTCAGCTGGAAATGTGGCCCACTTTGATGTCAGTCCAAGACAGAACTGTGGCAAAGGTGTGAGTCATCTGCGGGGCGTTACCAGGAGACAGAGAAGCATTCCGAGCTTGAGAACTGAGATCTCAGCTTCCAGCCTTCGAGGGGTTGCTTCCCAGGAGTGACTGTGAGAAAGGAACATACTCCAGCCAAACTAGACCAGCAGACATACAGAGAGAGAATGAGTATTCAGATTGCTTCTGTTGTTTGGTTTCTTCTGGCCATTGCCTCTTATATGGTAGGTAACCCTAGTGAGAACCTAGAGGGCCAGGGAACCCAAGAAAAGCATGGAGGTCAAGGCCCATAGAACAATGCAGAGAGTTCTGGAAGATGAATCTGGAAAATACCAGCTCAACATCATGAGAACCCCCAGCACAAATGATGTTTATATACGGCAGGCAGCAAGCAAGTGAAGAATTAAGTATACGACCTTGCTCTAGAAATGGGCTGTTCTAAGTTTTCTGTTTGTTTGTTTTTGTTTTGTGATTGGGGTTAGACTATCTTTTATGATATAATATAATAATACATATTACAGTGTGTTTTTGTTTTGTGATTGGGGTTAGACTATCTTTTATGATATAATATAATAATACATATTACAGTGTGTTTTTGTTTTGTGATTGGGGTTGGACTATCTTTATAATATAATACAATATAATAATACATATTACACTTTGTTTTCTATTGCTGTGCTAACACCACGACCACAAGCAACTCGGAGAGGAGAGGGTTCTTCCAGCTTACAGTCAGACTTCGTCATGAGGAAAGTCAGGGCAGGAGCTCAGGGCAGGAACCGAAGCAGAGAACATGGAGGAACACTGGCCTGCTTCCTTATAGAAGCCAGGACCATCTGCTCATGAGGCACACTTCCCACAGTGGGCTGGGCCTTCTCCCATCAATCTTTAATGAAGAAAATACTCTTACAGACTTGCCTATACTCTGAAGGAAGCATTTTCTCAACTGAGGATTCCTCTTCCCAGCTGTCTCTAGTTTGTGTCAGGCTGACAAAAAAATGAACCAGGATTTTATGCATGAACATATTCATACGTATATGAATACATACATACATGCATACATATATAATGTGCATACATATATGTATATATTTTTTCAAGGCATACAATGTGATGATTTGATGCATATACACATTGTAAAATGTTTACAATTAAATTAGCTAATGAATAGACACTTTACTTGTATATATGCCCATGTGTGTGCATGCGTGTGTGCGTGTGTGTGCGTGTGTGTACACATGCGTGCATGTATGTTGGGTTTAGTGAGATTGAAAAAAACTCAAAACTACTACTTTTTTCTCTCTGAAATTCCTCCCCAGGCTTTTTGAGCGTTAAAGGAGGCCAGCCACATGGAGTTCTTCGGGAAGGCGTGCCCATAGTGAATCCTTACTGCTCCTGCACCAAAGCCACCGTAGCCATCACGACGACAGCTGCTCCTGTGCTCTCCGAGGACTCCCTTGTAATCCTTCATCACACTTAAACTGAGGTATTATGAACAATGCGATCTGACTTAATTAAACAATATAATTACTTCTCTGGGAGGAATTTGCATCTTACAGAAGCTTGATAATTCAAAGAGATTTGTAATTTGAAGACTATTAGGCACTCCGATAAAGAGATAAACCAGACTTCCTGCGATTTGTGGTAGGGGAAATTTGTGATCAGGGAACAGATTGAGTGGGCCTTCTGCTCTGTCATCTCTGAATCCTGTCATCTGCTACTTAGGATTCCACATTCTTTCAGAAGTTCTGAGCTTTCCCATAACATATTCCATAACGGAGCCAGCACATGGCCTGGGCATGGGTAGGGCAGGGCAGCTGTGGCCATTTATACGTAGGGGATCTTTGCAAGTCTGGCATTTGTAAACTAGGCACTGTTTGCATTGTGTTTATTTATTCAATCGTGCAGCAGAAGATGCAGAGAAGATTCATTTGAAATGTATGCCTTCCGATTTCACGCTGGGAACAATGCAGGAAGTTCGTGTAACACAATTATAATAAAGGAGTAGCAAAACAACATTTTGTTTTAAATTGTAGAATTAGCAAGTAGAAGATGAGCTGGAAGCTGATCTTCTGAAAATCCTTTGAGTAGGATTTTGATTTAGAGAATTTGACTTGATGGCTATATGGACTTAATTTTCAGAAGTAACCCTAGAGTATACATCAAGAACAGAAATAATATAATGAACAACAGTTTCGGAGGCGGACTCACCAGCCATCTTGATAAAATGAGTATTGACGTGTGCACGAACGACAACATGGTGTTTCCGATTCAGTACCGTGTAATACTGTAAGGCCGCCCGTTACAAGAATGTAAAGTTGCCAGTTATAAAAATTAGGATTAGTTAGCAATCGTTGAAATCCTTAAATTTTGCCTGCTTGAAAAACCCAGAAGACATCCAGCCTTTTCTCGAAGTTGATGGAAATTAGTGTCGGTGACAGGCAGTGGATATAATTAGGAGTCCCCAGGCAGGGCCCATTAGGGTGGCTGCTTGGTGAAGCTTCAGCTGCTGAGAATTAACTATGTGTCCTCAGTTATTTCTTTCTAAAAAGAATTACAAAATGTCTACAACTGTCTTTTGTTAGTATTTTCTTTTCACAAACCAAAAAAAAAAAAAAGAATTTAGAATCCTTTTGTCATGAGGAAAGAAATGGCCATTTGGGGACACATGTCTTTAAATGTCTGTATATTGAGCTTGGCTAAACAAGAGTGAGTGCTCCCTCTCCTAGGAGCGGAAGGCTTCCCTTGGTCTTGTGAACCTGCCTAGTCACATGTCGCATTTGCTAAATCTTTTAATTCTTTAACCATTTGTGTCTCTTTCAGATTTCTTTAAAAAAAAAAACAACTTCTCAGCTAGATTGAGCTGTACTCAACTAACAGGTAGTTAGGGTCCGTGGGACATTTGTTTTCCAGAGACACTTACACTGCCAGAGACACTTGCTTCCTTTTTATGGTGCATCCTGAATGTCTCTGTGCCTTAAAAGTTCATGGATAATTTTAGAGACTCAAGTTCAAGAGCCCAAAAGGCGGTAAGTATTCCAGAAGTGTTCTTAGCAAAGTGTGATAATTGAGCAAGCACTGCAGAACATGATACTCGCTCACACCCACAATACTGAAATGCTTTCTAGGGCTCTTAACTTCACACACACACACACACACACACACACACACACACACACACACTAAAGAAAAAGAGGTCATGATTTCGAGAGGGAGCAAGGGGGCTGTATGGGAAGGGTTGGGTGGAGGGAAGAGAAAAATGATGTGATTATATTTTAATTTAAAATAAAAAAGAAAACAGGAATTCAACTCAGCCTCACTATTTCTGCAAGGTGCTGAAAGCATTGCAAAACTCTGGGATAATTCAATTGGTGCAAAGACAATATGAAATGGGAACTAAGTCAGGACTCTGGTGTAAGAGTAGCGGGGTTCTTCTGTATTTGGGTTACTCTCATTGGTTGAATAAAGGACTGCCTGGCCTATAGGAGAGGACACAGCCCTTAGGTGGGCGGAGTAGACAGAATGGAAGGTGGTGAGAGAGAAGGAAGTGGGCAGACGCTAGCCATGATGCTCCTACCTGAGATGGACTACATTAGAATCATCTGATAAGCCACCACCTCATGGTGACACACGGACTTTTAAGAATGGACTGAATCAGATGTAAGAGTTAGCCAAGCAAAAGCTAGAGATAATGGGCCAGGCAGTAATTTAAATGAATACAGTTTTCATGTGGTTATTTTGGGCATAAGCAAGCAGCTGCGGCCGGGAGCCAGGCACTGGGAACAAATGGCCACACTCTTCTCAGGTGCTGGGAACACAACGTGCACCACCAATTGCAACAGGACTCGAATATTCAGTGAGAATCAGTAGCAACATCACCACACTGTGTGAATTCATTTGATTAGAGTGTTTGGAATTATGTTCTCACCCCTAAATATCTCCGCATTCTGTGAATTCTCACAATTTGGAATTTGATATAAAAATATCAAAGACTAATACCCAGATGATGAGACAGTTGTGTCTGCCTCCACTCTCTAGGGTACCACTTCCTGGCAATTTTGTGTCTTTCTTTTCTCTATTTCATAGTCTTATTCTTTCCATGCTTCTTAATCTTTACTCCTTCAACCACTTAAAAAAAATTAAAGGGCTTAAGTGAGGCATAAAATATATGCCATGTAATTTGACTATGATAATTATACTCTTTCATGACTTTTAATGAACAGATGAAATTGTTCAACCCTCATGATCCAAGTTTAGAACACTTCCATCACTTCAAAAAGTTCCTTTGTTCATTGTGCATTATAGCTCCTATGCTCTGCATAGGACGGGGCAACTCTTCCTCCACAGTTTTCGTGTTCATTTTGGGTGGATGGAATCCAACAATTCATAGTCATTCTTTTGTCCAGCTTCTCTTACACAGGATACCTTTTTGGAGACTCATGGATAAACGCGAAGCAACAGTTTGTTTTCTGTTACTTGGTAGCATCCCACCGCAGATCACTTCTGGTTTCCAGCCCCTCTAAACAGCTCTGTTATGATCACTTCCGGTTTCCAGCCCCTCTAAACAGTTCTGTTATGAATATTTGCTTGTAAGGCTTTATGCTTGCATGTTTTAATTTCTTTTGCAAATGTACTTGTGAGTGGAAGTATTGGACTAACAGAAAGATTTTTTTTTAACTTTTATTGATTCTTTGGGGATTTCACATCACACATTCCAATTCCAATCCCACTTATCTTTCTGGTCCCAAGCTTTTGCCCTCTGTTCTTGCCAACCTCCCCCAAAACAAAGCCAAGTTTAAAAGAAAAACCAAAACAAAAAAAAAACCAAAAAAAATCAACAAAGTGTGTGTATGTGTGTGTGTGTGTGTGTGTGTGTGTGTGAGAGAGAGAGAGAGAGAGAGAGAGAGAGAGAGAGGAGAGAAACAGAGAAGAATATTATCATGTAAGCTGGCTGTAGCATAGCCCACTGAGTCGTACAGTTTACCCTTTAGTCCATTCATCTTTACTTGCAAGAGTTCTTTGCTAGAAGCCATTGGTCTGGCTTGAGGCTCTGACTTCTGCTACACCCCTGGTAATGGGCTCTCACTGGGGCTCCTCTTGGCTACCCTGTTGATGCCCTGTGTCATGGAAAGCCTGCTATTTTGTATCTGTAAGTTTGTTCCCTTCACGGGCTCCAAGAGTTCATACATGGGGTGGAGGATGGGGTGGACCAACTCATAGCCCTGGTTCTGGGCCTGGTGGTAGCTGGGCTGCTCAGCTCACCAGCTTTCCTTCCTTGTCACTATTGGGGTACGCGTTTTAGCACCGCCTTGACTAGCCCACCTAATGCGTCCTGCAACCAGGAGTGGAGCTGGTCCTGTTGTCAGGTCCTCAGATCTGGGTCACCCACACTCACGCCACCAGGGCCAGGTGCAGAGTCCTCTCTCCAGATTGCTGTCGGGGGGGGGCATTGGGGGGGGATGGGGTCAGCTCTTCTGCTCTCATGCCCTCAGGGCTGGCTCACCTGCACCCCCAACAACAGAGTCAGTTCTGGTGTGCTGCCCAGATGGAGTACAGGGCCTGCTCTCCTGTGTGCCACAGCTGGTGAGGGCTAGGGTTACTTCCTTCATTTTTACTTTGTTATTTTCTTCCACTGTGTGTCTTTGTCCAGCAGGCTACCTGGTGCTTCAGATACATTCATTTCTATTAAATCTCATTGTTGATAAGTTCTTAGTAGATAACTAATCAAGGCATGGATTAAGACTAATTCCTATTAGCAATACTTTTGATTTCTTTCCCTGATTTCTCCCTGCCCCCCCCCCCCCTACATCCTTGTTTCACAAGTAACAGACTAAAACAAGCAACTCTGGGGGCTAGGAAGGATATCTGTCTCATAGTCTCTTAAACATGGTGGTTAACTTAAAGTGATAAGCACTCCTGTAACGATTTCCCTGTCAGGCACCTAGAGAGGAGAGGAGCTGGAGGATGCCCCACATCACCCTTTGATTTTGAGGTAGTGTGTTACACTGTAGCCTGGTTGGCCTGGAACTTGCTATGTAGGTCAAGATGGCCCCCAACTTTTATTGATCTTCAGGCTTCTGCCTCCCCGGTGTTGCAATTACAGGCATGTGTCACCTGTATGCCCTTGGCTGTGAGCGATGTGTTACCTTTGCCCCTGTTCTATTCTTCTCTTGCTTGTCCTCTCTGCCCGAGGCACGTGCCTCTGAAACTGAGCTTCTCTTGTCCGTCAGTCCTCGAAAGATTTGGGATCTCTACCCAGATGTCCAGGAGACCCACATACCGAGCTTTAAAGAAACACCCTAAACCCAGTTCCATCATAGTACATTTAGACCAGAGCCCTAAATGACCTTGGAAATTCAATCCATCCTCTAAAGACACTTTCAAATTTCAGTGCTTGAGGTTGTAAAGAGGAAGCAGGCCCAAATAACCCTGATAAAGATGAACATACCTTGCACGAAAACCATGCTTTGGAAGTGTCTGCAAGGTTGTAGACCTGAATTTGGACTCATACCAGGGTAAAAATTCTAGTAGGTTCTTGGTGAATGCTTGCAAGCCAGTTGCTCCCAGCTTGGGCCTCCTTGGCTATGACATGAGCTTATATTTGCAGCAACACACCCAGGTATACTGTAAACATTTAAACAATACATTTCATAGCTACTAATTATTTATTTTCAGCAAATTTTATGAAGCATAGCTGGTCTCACGTCACTACATATGGTTTGTCTACATTTTTATTTTGTGTTTCCTTTTTTTTTTTGGTTCAGAAATTGGCTAAAACCATAGGTTCTGTCCTTGTTACTGGTTCAAATGAGGAAATTTTGCTGTTATCCTGCTTTAGTGAACCTCAACATTCTCCTCTGCAAAATGGGCATAAAATAATCTCCCTCATGGTCTGATGATAATTAAGGAACAGAATACTTATGAAGCTCTTGCCACCCTTATTAGGTACTGGACTCTAAAAGGGCACTGAGTGTAGAGTGAGGGTTTTAGAAGCCTGGTGGGTAAGTGTTCTATGATTGAAAAGGCAATGGTACCCTCACTGACCATTTAAGAAAAATAACAGTGTTAAACACAGTGTGGTGTTAGACACTTAAAAACATGTAATACCAGGACCGGGGAAGCTGAAGCAGGAGAGAATTTTGAGGTTCAGACTAGCCGAGTGAGAGAGAGAGAGAGAGAGAGAGAGAGAGAGAGAGAGAGAGAGAGAGAGAGAAGAGGAGAAAGAGAGGAAGAGACTAACTAAAAGTGACTATTTGGAGCAACTTTATTTGTGTTTGTTTTTTGCTACTGATGTTTGCTGCCATATAGTCATGTCAAAGGGAGCATTTCATAGTTTCAAGCTCTAAAATAAATAACGCATCATGATTAGCAACTTGGACACTATTAAACTAAACACTACTGCAGATACAGAAAACTTCCCTCCAAGGGTTGCATATTTTTAAACATAATAGTGAGGGTGGGTACAATTAATATGCATTGTATACATGTATGGAAACTTCAAAGAATAAACTATATCCTCAAAAACCTTTTGTTATGGATGTCGTCAAGTAATTCATAACCTAAGTATGTGTATATTACCCATCTTCAACAACTATCATTATTTGGTCATGACAAACACTAGGAAGTATCACGTAACAGATGGGCAAAGACACCAATAAAACCGACGGATACATTCTCACTAATGAGATACATTCTCATTAATAAAACGTCACCCAAATGGTACAGAAGTGTGCGAGGTGCCAACAGAGTCGCAATGTCTCCGGTCACTTCTTAACAGTCGCTTTGGTAGAGATGCCGTGTCAGTTGGGGCTTATAAAGTCACACAGGGTTGTAATTTAATGAGTGTGTGATAAAAATTCTGGTCATCTCCTCAGTGGGGATAGTTCTGACATATCAGTCACTTAGACAACCTGATCTTTTCAGGGTAAAAAGTCCTTTAGCTGCCATTGTGTTTTAGATCATTGTACTTCACGTGTTTCTTCATGGGCATGGCTTACAAATTTTACACGTTCCTGTAGCTGTTTTCATGGCCATCATAGAGGGAAATACCTCCAACAGTATTGTGAGATAGTTGTATTCTAATGATGCTTTTGGGGAGGATTACAAAAGTGACAGAAAGAAAAGCTCATTATCGGCTGGCTATGGTCAAGGACACCATCTTTCTGGGTGAAAGGTGACTTCGCTGTTCACATTTAGCACACATTCTAAGCAGTACATTGAAGGTTAGGGTTTGAATTCTTTCCCAAATTAGCTACATAGACATTTATGTGTGTGAGAGGAAAATGGAAATTTAGGTCAGATTTAATCTTTAGCTCATTTTTCAAATTGTGCTTTCAGAAGAAAAGTCTATACAACCAATTAGCTTCCCAGAAAGTTCTTTCCATTGTCCCCACTGCCACTGAATGCCATACTTGGTTATCTTGAGTTTTAGCTACATGGTGACATTTATTTTAGATTTTGCAAAAAATCTCAAAACCTCTAATACTTGCTGTCAAAAAGCAAAATGTTTCTTTAATGGATCCAAATCATATTCTACCAAGTCATTTTAATGCTACCCAATTAGACTGTAATTGAAACTTTTCAGAATATTTGATGAGATTGCGCTTGCAACACCCACAGCATTTTCAGTGAGGATTAAGGACATATCTTAAAGAAGCATTGTTAAGAATATTATACAAATTAAATTCAGGTCCCATATATACAATATATTCTAAAGTATTACTGACTGGATTAGCTCAACAATTGGGCCACACAGGATGTTTCGCGAAGTTTAGACGATAGAACAACATCTTAAGGCAAGAGTAATTTGATTTTTTTCCCTAAATGTGTTGCCATAGATTTTCCTAAATGTTTTACAAACAGTTATTAAAAGCACATTGAGAATCTGAATTCCCTTTGGGCAAAACGTTTTAGTACTTAACTTTCATTTAATTCAAAATTACATATGGTTAGAGTTGCAGAAAAACATTAGAAAATCATGACCAGCTATCACAACACCACATGTTCAGTGAACGCAGGGCAGACTCACTCATGGGCACCCCAAGGTGCCTACTAATAAAAATTAAAAAAAGAAAAAAACAAACCCTAATCGGGCATTGCTATTTTTTACCCCCGGAAGAAGGGACAATTGAATTTTATTGGTTCTGAATAAGCCGAAGGCTTCCCTGAGATGCTGACAAGGAAGTGTTCAGAGATTGGCATATTTGGAGCGGGGCCAGCTGCCAGACAGAGAACAAGAGGACTGAGCTAAGGGATTCTTAAATGTTAGGGAATGTGAAGATGTATCTGGAGAAAACATTGATTAAGGAAGTGGGTCTAAGACCCACATCATCATGACAAGGGAAGCTCTTTGTGTAAATTGCAGGCGTTTAGACTTACCTGAACTGGGGCTCTAACAATTAAATTTTGTAATTTGAAGGATATGCAAATAGGCACTAGACTAACTATTAATGTATTTGGAACTCATTGACGAGGGAGGTTATGAAATGGACCAGCTGGTGGATGAAAAGAACTGCAAAATTATGTTTTATTTCTGTTTAATGTTTCCATTTTAATTGTGCCTCTAGGTAACAGACTTAAAAATGGAAAGTCTGTCTTTTGTATGGAAGGTAGAATTACCCTTTAAAAAAATTAAATTGTAAGAGTTGAAAAATACCTTCAAGAGAATAAATTATTAAAAAAGAATACAGACAGGATTTGGCAATGCAAAATTATGCTATTTCAGTGCCCAAAACTATTTGTATAAAAATGCAAATTAAAGTGAGCTTGTGTTTCACTTGGCTTAAAGCAAAGGCAGGTTTTAACATTTTCTTTTAGGTCCAATTTCATTAAAAAAAAACCCTCTTTGATCTGTATTAAAATTAGTCAACTCCCTCTAAATCTGCCCATCTTCCCTGTAATTATCACTTTTCTAGAGGATTAAAGGTTCCTATGGGTCCTACCTGGATTGGCACAATCACTAGGCATAATGTATTCCTAATTCATATGGTATTGCCAGCATTCTAGACTTGTCTATGAGCGCATTACTTCCAAGATTTGTGCCTTGTGTCTATCTTCATGGTGTGTGTGTGTGTGTGTGTGTGTGTGTGTGTGTATATGTGTATATATATATATATATATGTATATCTCGCAGGGGTGTATGTGTATATATCAGTGTGCCACCGATTTTATTTGTACCCATGGTTTTCCATTCCTTCTGAATGAAAAACATTAAATTGAACTAAGAAAGGAAAAAAAAGAGAACATTTCATTAGCACAATTGATTCTTTTAGAGAGGTCAAGGAAGTGGAAAAAAAATTGGAATCAAATATTTTGATTTCTCTCTACAAAAGAATGCAAAGGCCCATGGAGTTTCAACTTGTCAACTGTGATGACATCTTTAAAGTCATTATATTGGGGAGTACACTGCTATTAAATATTTCAAGTAGCTAGGTGCATGCAAGCTGTAAGTTTGCCTGCCTTTTTTATGGACTGATGTAAGAGGAAGTTAAAACGTATGGCAACTTGTGAGGGTCTCAGACCAATGACAAGGTAGCCATCTTTAGACAGGAGCAGACTTGGAAAAGCAGCCCAGATCTAGTGTCAGTGAACTTGAGAGCTGAGGTTGAGAAAACAGAGTTGTCACTACAGAGCAAGAACAAACAGACCAAAACATTGGGCACTCTTTGTTAGCACAAAAAAAAATAGATAATAGACTCGTTATGCCTGCTTCCTGCCTTTGATAAGTATATGTGTCAAATACAGACATGTGCAAGCTGGAAGACCACTCAAGAGATGATGACTCCCGTGGAAAAGGAGGAAGATGAGACCTGCTTGCCCATTAAATGCCCTTTCCTGGCGTTCCCTGGGGGTTGGTTTCACTGCCAGCCTTATGTGGGTGCTCTTTGCCTGGTCTTGCCTCTGCACTGTCTCCCCGTGTCTTCCGAGTCTCCTCCGCAGATGCTGGCCTTCTTCCTTCTGAAGTCTCTCTGCTCCCACCTTCCTTCTTCAACCCCAGCCCCGTGTCCTTGCTTGCTGTCCTGAGCCTTTCATGGACTCTTGCTGTTGCTCCCTCTCTGACCTCCTGCTTTCCACTCCACCTCTTCTGCTCACCACTTTGCCCATGGAGCGCTTTCTGATCCAAGGGCCTCTTTAAGTCAATGCTTTCATTAGAAGTCTTCAGTAGCTACTACCATTTTCTAAATGACCTCAGCACGGCCCATCACACACCTTCCGCCCTGATTCTCTCCACACACTGCCCGTCACAGGGCAGTTCTGTTCTGGTGACACTAACTACCTGGGATCCTCCCCTCTTGGCTTTGATGTGTGTTTGCTCATCTCTCTGACTTGTCCTTTCTACCTCTTCTCCAGCACAGCTTCCTGTGCTCTTCCAAACCATTGTTTTCCCTCCTGAAATATTCAGCTGACCTCATTGCCTCTCCCCAAGGTTCAAGCCTTTATTTCTGCTTTCATGGTGCCTGTTGGCCCTCTGTTGTCAAGAACAATGTCACGTTGGAATTGTTTGAGGTAAGTTGATTAATGTCGGGGAGAAGGTACCCTTCCCTGTGGGGATTGGCAGCCCACAATGCACTTGGATACTGATGCCCAGTAGTTCTCTATGGCATGAATGAATATGTGAATAAGGTGCATGGATGGAGCCGGATGAAACGGAAGGGCTGGAAATGCCACACATCATTGAGAATTCACTGACCTGGTGATTTTCTGCATTTAGAATTCAGATTTTGACCTTCACTCTCACTAAAGAAAATCCAGCAGGTCTTAAAAGCAGTCATTTTTCCAGCGGCGATTTAATGGCTTAGATTTTGGAGAGTCCACAAAGGGATGAAAACCATGGGCAGTATTTTCCACCACAAAAATGCCTTCAAATTGAAACACACACACACAACACATGCACACACACACATACACGCACGCACACTCATGCACACATACACACACGCACATGCACGCACGCACGCGCACACACACATACACACGTGCAATCACTCACCATATCCACTGAACTAACCCTTTCCTGAAGACAAAATAAAATGATGAGGAAAAGGCAGAGGACACTGTTTACAGATGTCCTAAACATCTAAGGCTGATGCTGGAACCTTCTGGGTTTGGCACGTCAGGTGACTTCAGAGGACAACTCCGGACTCTCCAAGGACTGCAGGCTAGAAAGTGAGCGGGGCTGGATCCAAGAAAGATGGGACAGATAGCAGCCAAAGTGGAATCAGATGGCAGCAAAGGCGCAACAAGGTTGCCGGGGAATCCAAACAATCTGCAGCTCGGAAGTTCTCAAGACTCAGGAGTCTTGAACAGGAGGCTTTGAGGCTTCTGAGACTAATCTGAGTGGGGAGTTTTGATTGCTCTGTATTACATTTTCCAGTCTGACACGTGTGGGCCCAAAGGAGCAGCTAGAATGTCTTCTTTTAATCCAGGTGACATCGACTTTGGAAGTCTTTAAGCTTAGAAGTGGGTGTTTACAAGCTTTCTAGGCCCTTTGTGCTTTTTATTTAGGGTAAGAATTCATTGTATGCAAATGCTACCGTGAGATTTTCATGATGTTTACCAGAGATAAATATTTTTTTTTTTTAAAAAACGGCATCTTATATTTAGGAAGTGGTAGCAAAAGCATACCAAATAATATGCATTGGTCACAGGACATAAAAATAAATAAGTTGTTACTGACCAAGAAGTCCCCTGTTGGCTAGCATTCATAGTACTGGATGTTAGGTAGCTTACTAAGGGAAAAAAAGTCACCATTAGTTTTACCTGGCTATGAACCCCATGAACTGTAATGCCTGTGCCCATGGGTGCAAATGTGGCATGAATTTTATGGGGATAACCAGATGGCATCTGACTGGATTTGAGATCCACTCCCTAGGAGGAAGCACATGCCTGGTACTATAAAGATGGCTAAGGGCCCATGGCAGGGTGCTCATAGGCCCCAGGGGTTGAATATGATCAAAATACAATGTACAACATTGTCAAAGATTAATGAATATATTATATTAAAATTATATTAGTGCTCTATGAAACACTGGTCAAATTACATAACCATATCGATTGATTAATTAAATGTCCAGGTTCTTGGAAAACCAACTGGTTTCTATTTGGTTTTGAGGCCCATTCCCCAGGAAGAAGTGTATGCCTGATACTTAGATTTCAGTTAAATCAAATGAATTGCTTAGATTGAATCCAATCAAATGAATCAAAATACTTACCTTCAAAGAGAAGTTTGTAGTTAAATAGAAAATATGTATCAATTATTATAGGACATTGTGGTAGGTGACATTAAAGATAATTGTAAGAAGTATAGAACTCACTAAATGTCTATCTCTCTGTGTGTGTGTGTGAGAGAGAGAGAGACAGAGACAGAGAGAGGAGATATATAGATGGTATATTGTTAGTTCTTTGAAACCGTTTGTTTGTCAGAGAGTCTTACCATATAGGCCAGGCTGGCTCAGAACTCAGGATCCTCTTGCCTCAGCCTTCCAAGTTCTTGGGATTACAGGTGTCTGTTTACTATGTCCAGCTTGAAATTGCCAATTAAAAATGTTTTGCTAACAAACTCTTTTTTACATATTTCTGCAGAACCCACTCTCGCTTTCAAACTTCAGCAACAAAGTTGACTGATTTCACTAAATATTTAAAGTCCTTCACTGATCATTCAATTCTAGCTGAATGAAAACTCATGTTTTGTGATCAGAACCTGTGAGCCAACGAAAGGCCAGGCATTCTACCAGTGACCTGTTAGCAGAGCCAGGGCACCATTTCCTGATTCTGAGCCACGTGTTCCCGTGACTAAGTGTGCTTCCTCTAGGGCAGAGTTGGTTTGTCTGCCCTTTCCTTGTGTATGGAAGGCAGATGAAGGGATCCTATCCCACTGATAGTTTTTACAGCTTGTGTCCTAGTCAGCAGCATCCTTGGTGGAAGACAGCACTCTCTGGGTAGCAAAGAGACACTTGTCTTGGCCTGGGGAACTCATGCCAAGTATGATTGACAGCCACTAAGAGAAAGAAGTGTTTTACTACTGATCCTATGACCCAGATGAATGGTATAAATTTAATTCCTGGACTGCTCATCCTTATCCAGGCTTCTGTGTCTGTTTATAATGTTATGCCTTATTGCAAAGAGAATTTATGACATGGGGTAATAGTTCTAGAATTTCTTCCCGCCTCAGCTCTCTTGACTTCTCGCACTGTCTTTTACGAAGTCATCTTCACCAGCAGCCACTTCCTAAGGAATCCTTTCCTTAGAAAACTGAACCTATAAAACCCAACGCTTCCGTACCTGTCTTTTCTCAGACCAGGGTGTTTGCAGACTGTGGTTTGAAGTTTTACCGGTAACTTTGGTCCATTTCAGTCATGGGCCTCTCTGGATGTAAAGCCGACAGGTGACAGTTACGTTGGGTTCCTCATGTAATAGGCATTTGGTTCTGTTTTCCTTCCTCTTTGTTTACAAAGTCAACGAGGCAACAGTTTTGCTGGCTTTGCAGAGTGCTGGGTGTTTTGACTTTTTCCATCTCAACCAGGCAGGGCAAAAAAAAATGTTATTTAAAAGAATGGAAAAATTTGATTATGGATGTCAGTGTGGTCTAAGAGATTAGAGTATTCTGGGATGGAAACCAGAAGATTGATCTTGAAACACAAACCTTCAGCAATAATAACTGTGAGAAATTTATGGTTGGCTCATCAATTAATTTTTTATAGTCATATTGTTATTTTTAATAAAAACGAGTTATTATTTTGTGATATATATTAAGGGTTAGAATGTAGTAATATTTTTCTTAAAGATTTAATTTGTTTTAAATTATGCATATCTGTGTATGTGTGTGTGTGTGAGAGAGAGAACATAAGTGTGTGCATCTGAGTGCAATTGTCTGTGCAGCCTAGTGGTGTTAGATCTCCCAGTGCTGGAGTTACTAACAGTTGTGAGCTGAAGGGTGTGGGTCCTGAACTCCAGTCCTCTGTAAGAGCAAGTATACACAGCACATGCTCTTGACTGCTGAGCCATCTCTCCAGCCTCCAATAATACATTAAAAAAAACAGTTACTGTAGATAAAAATATTCATGAACAATATTACGGGTGGAGCCTATTGTGTGGAGAACTCTGTCGTGTATCTTCATTATTCCTGATCCTCTCTCATCCTGTGGAGGCCATTCTGGTTCTGGCAAGAACTCTGAGTTTCCTTCACCCGTAGATGAATTTCAGTCCCTTGTCACAGCGATTGGTTCAGGTGTGGGCACATGACCTCAGCTGCCCAATCAGAATGAAACTCAGGAAGCAACTTCCTTATTCCTTTTGACATTTGTGTATATTGTTTTGGAGGGAGTCAGCCATTTAAAAAGAAATTGCCATTTGTAAAACTGTCTGTTGTCAGGGTGAAGTAGACACATCAGGTTTAGAGCCTAGAGGAGGGTGCAGAAAGGGAGTTAGAGCCACTCTATGTCCTAGGTTTGGAGATTGGAGGTGTTTGAGCTAGAAACTAACTTCACTTTATTGCTTTGGTTTGCTAATTGCAGCCACGGGCATCCTCCCAGGGTAGCTGTGGCAAAGCGAGCAGGCAGGACACACCATGAAAACTGTAAAGCCGCTTTCAGGGACAAGCCTGAGCTTTCTCACGTCCAGTGATATGTGCGTTACTGATGGTAACAATGACCTGATAGCTCCCACTCATTGTGAGCGGCATTCTCTGCGTGCGGCTGTGGCTGCTAACATTTCACGGATTACCCCTTTTAATCCACACAGCAACGTCGTGACACAGGGAGTCAGGAAAGATGTCTGCCGTCTAATGGATGATGACTTTGTATACATCATCGGACAGGTATACCAGATAGTTTATCTGCTGACGAGCACTGTGGGGACAAAAATAGGATAACATTGTCTAAAAACCTCTGCAAAGCACAAGTCTAAATTAACGTTTAAAAGATTGATCTCTGGGACTGGGGAGATGGCTCAGAACGTAGAGTCCCGTGAAAGCGTAAGGGCCTGAGTTCAACAGACAGAATCACTTAAAGTGGCCATAGATGGGAGATGGAAATAGGAGAATCGAGAAGCTTGCAGGTCATTTAGCCTGGCATAAACAGGAAGGAAGAAAGAAACCCTAACCTAACTTAGATTCCTTGGAAAGCAAGGAATGACACTTGAGGTTGCCCTCTGACCTTCTGGTCTCCTGTGTGCTGTGTCATGAGTACTCCATTGCTCATACCTGTGAGTGCTCATTCAGACACATACATACACACATTGTTTAGGAAATGTTATGCTAGTTTGTGGTCCTGCTGTAGCCGGGGTTTGGGGTGATGTCCATGGCCCCTGTTAGCATAGGAGGCCATTGGAACCATGCTATACTGAGTCAGCCCTGCCCTTCACTGGCCCTGGGGATTGCTGGCCCTGCCCCTCACTGAATACAGCAGCAAGAGAGCTGGCCCCACTCCTCAGGGGGAGCTCTCTAACTTCGGAGAGATGGTCCCAACCCTCACTGCAGGCATGCACCTGACCTGGGCAGCACACTAGAGCTGATCCTGGTGTCTGGATTGCAGGCAAGCCAGCCCTGAGGGCATGAGAGCAACAGAGCTGACCCCACTTCCCCCATCTGCCATGTGGTGGCATGGCTGAGAGAAAGGTGCCCTTCCCCCTCAACCATTACCACCTGAGGGAGGTGAGAGAGGGTCACAGAATGAGGGAACAAGCCCCGCCCCTCACCAGCTGCAGCACACCAGAGAGCAGGCCCTGTTCCCCATCTGGGCAGCATACTAGAGTGGACCCTGTTGTAGGGGGTGCAGGTGAGCCAGCCCTGAGGGCATGAGAGCAACAGAGCTGACCCCACTTCCCCCATCTGCCATGTGGTGGCATGGCTGAGAGAAAGGTGCCCTTCCCCCTCAACCATTACCACCTGAGGGAGGTGAGAGAGGGTCACAGAATGAGGGAACAAGCCCCGCCCCTCACCAGCTGCAGCACACCAGAGAGCAGGCCCTGTTCCCCATCTGGGCAGCATACTAGAGTGGACCCTGTTGTAGGGGGTGCAGGTGAGCCAGCCCTGAGGGCATGAGAGCAGAAGAGCTGACCCCACTCCCCCTCCTACGTCCTCTACAGCAAACTGGAGAAGGGCTGTATAGAGCTGGCCCTGGTAGTGTGAGTGTGGGTGACCCAGGTCTGAGGACCTGAGAGCAGGAGGACCCCCTCTGCTCCTTGGTGTAGGTTGTATGGGGTGACCTAGTCAAAGTGCTGGGGAGCTTGCCTGGGTAGGGATGATGAGGGAAAGCTGGTGGGCTGACCTACAAGGTACCACCCAGGCCCAGAACCAGAGCTGTGAATTGGCCCACCCCAACATCCACCCCATCTATGATCTGTTGGAGCCTGTGAAGGGGACAAACTTACAGATCCACAATGTAGGGCAACAACAGGGTAGCCAAGAGGAGCCCCAGTGAGAGCCCATTACCAGGGGTGTAGCAGAAGTCAGGGCCTCAAGCCAGACCAGTGACTTGTGGCAAGGAACTCTTGCAAGTAAAGATGAATGGACTAAAGGGTACACGGTGTGACTCAATGGACCACACTGCAGCTTACACAATAAGATTCTTCTCTCTTTTGTTTTCATTTCTGCTTTGTTTCTTTGCTTTGGTTGGATTTTTTTTTTTAAATTTAGTTTTGCTTTGGGAGGGAGGTTTCCAGGGATGATGTGAAACTCACAAAGAATCAAGAAAATTGAACAAAAAGGGAAAATGACGTGCTTAGTAGTCTGGATGCTGTGATGACATTATGTACATATGTGTCCATACTAAGATATGCTCATTATATATTAATAATTTATTATATAATTTTATACATTAATTATACTTTGCTACAACTAAAAATATTTCCTATCTGCCACGTACCTCTAGCTGTAAGGTAACTAACCTCACAGATCTACATGAAATATTTCATTTAATTTGTGTGTGTGCGTGTGCGTGTGTGTGTGTGTGAAGCCCTCTTCTCTTTGTTCACCTGCAATCTGTCCGTGTTTCACACCTTCTCTGGCAGCCTTTCTTACTGTTACTAGTTAATGATCTATCTTTTCATGGATTTCCTCAAGCATTTTCTGGGTTCCCCACTTGTTAGCTCTGATTACATGTGTCTTAGTTTGCTTTTCTGATGCTGTGATCAACAATGAACAAAAGTGTTTAGGCACAGCTGACAATCAGTCATTGAGGGAAATGCTTAGCAACAGCTGACAGTCATTGAGGGAAGCTAGGACAGGAGGTCAAAGCAGGAACAGGGAGTGCTATTATTGGCTTACTCTCCACTCTTTGCTCCCCGCTACCTTATACAACCCAAGACCACTTGCCCAGGGGTATTATGGCCCACAGGGCTGAACCCTCCCACATCAATCATTGATCAAGAAAATGCTTGTCTTGGATTTTTATTGCTGTGAAGAGACGCCATGACCATAGCAACTCTTATAAAGAAAACATTTAACTGGCAAGTGGGAAGGTGGTTTACCATTCAGAGGTTCAATTCACCATGGTGGGGAGCATGGCTGCATGCAGGGAGACATGGTACTGGAGAAATAGTTGAGTGTCCTACATCTTGCAGGTAACCGGATGTGACTGTCACATGAAGTGAAAAAAAGACCTCAAAGTCTGCTCACACAGTGACACAGTTCCAGTAGAAAGTTTGGCCCAGATTGAAGGTGTGCCCTCCAGCCTCAAGGTCTGTATTAAAGGCACGGTCTCAACCAACTTCCTACTCCAACAAGGCCACACCTCCTAATAGTGCCACTCCCTGTGAGTTTATGGGGCCAAAGATATTCAAATTACCCCAATGCCTCAAAGGCATGCCCACAGGTTAATCTGATGGAGGCAACCAATTCCGCAACTGAGGTTCTCGCTCCCTAGATGACTCTGGTTTGCACAAAGTTAAAATAGACTAGCCAGCACAATGGCCACCTCACAGGCCTTTTATCGCTTACTGTCCTATTTTGTTCTACAAGATTGTAAATTCTTACAGGGCATAATCTTGTAGTCTAGCTTCGATCTAATCCCATACTGGGACCAGGATAAAACACTGATAACTGAGGAAAAATCCTTTTGCTTTTTTGTCTTAATTTACCTAAGTCAACGTTTCCTTTGAAAAGCTATCAGAGTCCCCAAAATATGAAAACCATTTTACTGAATTTATCTATTTGCCTAATTGATACACACTTCACCTCTGGCTTCTGTTCTTCCCTTTTTCTCTCCTTTAGACAGCATAAGCGAACAAACAAAAAGCAAAAAGAAGCAACAGCAACCACAGCAAGAAAAGAACTCTGTACACAGATTAGAAATAGCCTGTAAGTCATGGCGAGCATAGAATGTTTGTCAGCAAGTGCAGAGGGAGATGCCCTCAGCTGACCTTTCTGCAAATATCAAGGATCCGTGCAAAGTGCAGACATGTAGCCATGAAAAGAAAGGAGAGGAATGTGCTGGAATGCAGTAGGCACAGACATTGTTTTCCCCTAGTGTATCTCTGGCTGGGGCTTGAAGCTCTGATCCTGAGCACATGACTTAAAGGATGCTGTGAGTTTCTTAGAATCTGGAAGTGCAGTTGAGACTCAAGGCAGCATATTTAATCTGATGGGCACTGGCTCTTCATTCTTTGCTTTCTTAAATGTCATCAATAATTTATTTCATCTTGGTAGTTACTCTGTATCTGTTCATAGAAAACCAGTACATGATCCATAGATAGTTACATTAATACATTTTTTGAGGGGGTGTCACGTATTTCCAGTTGGCCTTAAATTTACTGTGAGGTTGGGAATGACCTTGAACTTCCCATCCTCCTGCCTCACCCTCAATTTATCCAGTGCAGAGGGCTGAATCCAGGGCTTCATGCACGCTAACTTTCAAAAGCGCTCATCAATCTCTAGCTTACATCAAGTTTAGAATTAAAAAAAAATAGTCAAATTGCCACAGCTGTCGCCGAGTTGTACAGAGTTGTACAGCCGAATTGCCTAACATGTACAAGGCTGTGTGTTCAATCCCCAGCACAGCCACAAATTAAAAAAAAAAAAACAAAAACAAAAGAAAAAGTCTTCACATTTTTTCTGTAAGAGTTTTGCTCTTGGTTTTTATGAAGCTTCTTGACATTGGGATTCAGGATATCTTAAAACACAGCGTGGTAGGAACTGTGGCAGTGCGGGGGAAGTAAGCAGGGCTTTGAGTATTCTATCAAAGGAGACAAAGATGACTTAAATAGAGTTGATAATAACGTGCCTCATGTATGTGTAGTCAGCTTTATCATTTACAAAACCCTTTCAATTTTTAAACTTTTTTGGCCGTGAGTCAAACAGCGAAGAATCATGATGAGTTATCAATATGTCGAAGAGAGGACACTCCAATCCTGACTGGAAAGAACGTGGGTGATGTAATCAGTTGGACACCGTAGAGCAAATGTCATTTTCCCATTACGGCATAGGCATATTTCTTAATTGCTGGAATGGAGAACAATAACTCCTAACCTGCATCTGGTGTGGTGAGATGTTTGCTGAGGAGGTCTGCTGCATGGCAATGTGGGTCCAGAACCTCCTTTATGTCACCGTTATCAACTGTCTGATTAGTATTAGAAGATAAGTGTGTGCTTGTGTCTATTTAGCTGTCTGTCGATCTACCTGTAACATTTGCACATATGGTATCAAATTCAGGGTAATGACATGCTAGGGCCCCCACTGAGCTACAGACAAAGTCTAAAGGTATGGTTTAAATTATAAAATAAATGACTCAGATTGTATCTGGGGTCCTTGGATGATGAGGTGACAGACAAGCTCAATTCTCCATTTTCTAACTCCATTCTGGGTTCAGATGCAAGCAAACCCCACTAAGAAAGCCATCATACTGAGCGCTACTTCTCTAGGTGCTTCAAAGGATGCTGTTAATTGGACCACAGTTCATTACTACAACCACTCTATAGAAGTGTGCTGAGGCTTAGAGAAATTAAGTAATTTAATAGAGGATACTTAGCCAGCAATTCATGAATCTAGAATATTTTTCATTTACTTTTTATTTTATATGTATGAGTATTTTGCCTGCATATAAGTCTGTGCATCTCATTTGTGCAGGACCTGAAAAGGTCACTCAGAGGCATAAGATCCTGGAACTGGCGTTAACAGTTGAGCTGTCGGTGCTGGGAATCAAACCCCAGTCCTTTGGAAGAACAGCTAGTGCTCTTAACTGCTGATCGTCTCTCCAGCCCCATAAAGCTAGGATTTAGATCCATGCTTTGAGACTTCACTAGAACTCACAATGACTACATGATGGTCTCAAAACCAGTGAGAATCGGGAGTAGAGTCAAGCCTGGAGGGTCAACAATCTACATAGCAACTAAGAAAAACCTGCAATCCTGGTACCCAGGAGGTTGAGGCAGATCACTGTGGGTTCCAGGACAGCCTGGACTGCTGAGTGTTTCAGTTTATCTATGAGACAGAGGAGGGGAAGGAGAGGACAAGGGATTTCAATCTTTGTAGTGGTAGGAAGCATAAATTAGATATCCATACATCAATGTTCATTTGTTTTTACATTTTAATGCTGTTACCCTACATATTTGAGAGAGCAGATTGTTATTAAGATGACGTTCAGTGAATCAAACACTCCTGTGTCTATACTTTTTCCTTTATTTATTTATTTTAAATTATTTCTTTTATTTTTGAGGTTATAACATAATTACATTATTTCCCTCTTCCTTTTCAGTATCTTTTTAAAAAAATATTTATTTATTTATTATGTATACAATATTCTGTCTGTGTGTATGTCTGCAGGCCAGAAGAGGACACCAGACCTCATTACAGATGGTTGTGAGCTACCATGTGGTTGCCAGGAATTGAACTCAGGACCTTTGGAAGAGCAGGCAATGCTCTTAACCACTAAGCCATCTCTCCACCCCCTCCCTCTTCCTTTTCCTCCTTCTATTCTTTCCTATGAATTCAACTACACTTTTTTTTTTATTGTGAAGTAGACTCCATTTCTCTAGTCCTTTCAATTTTGACTGGTTTGAGGACTTTCTTTGATCCCCAGAATATGGCAGAGGTAATTATTGGGTTCCAGAGGTAAGTTACTGAGGCCTTGTGGTACTTGCTCTTACCATCTTGTTCACTGAGGTCACTGTGTGTAAATTCACATTTGAAAAGCCCATTGTAGCCTATTAGCGTTGGAAAACATAGGTTCAGAAAGTTCTGAAATAGACTGGAGTCCCTGCTAAAACCTCACACCAACACACAGACAGACAGACAGACACACACACACACACACACACACACACACACACACACACACACAGCCATCTTGGACCCTCAAGTGAGCTAGCATAAATGATGGCAGCCTCATGAACAATCCCAGACCAGCAGAACAGCATGGAATGTTGATTCTCAGAATTACGAAGAGCAGCAGCCAGTTACCGTGATGACCAGCCACTGTATTTTCCTGTGGCTTCTTTGGCAAGGAGAAATAGCTAAAACAGGGCTGGTAATTTTCATATTACATAAACAGTGGAACAGTTTGTAGTAGTTTTTGGAGAATCTTGCCAAGGTGTGCCAGTCTGAATGGTGAGGGATTGGCTCAGTGCCACACAGTTAAAAAGTGATGGAGCTGGCACTGGAGTCTAGAGCCCGACACTTCTAGAACAAGGTTTAGTGCCTCTTATTTTATCTGATTAAAAAAAAAATCATGATGGTTTATTTGAAAGCTGACTCCATGTGCAGGTAATGGGTTTGGAAGGTGCCCTGGAGATCTCAAAAGTGGGACCCCCCCTCTTTTTTTCCTATACAGTTTGGTTTACAAGTCTTCTTCTTCTGCAGAATGAGCAATTTCCCAGTAAGGCATAATTACTGAGAAGTTACCTCTTCCATTTAGAGTTTCTCAAAGTAGCAAAAATAAATTTCATTTTGAAAGATCAATAGAAACCAAGTTAATCACTTCAAAATGCTGTGGAATATTTCTGGGCTAGCGATAGTCTTACAGTTCTACGGGGATCGCCTGCAGGCTCACTGCAAAAGCAGCATGAAAACCAACTCACACAGCCTTGCTGGCCTTCTCCAGAGGCAGCCTCCTTGACTCCTCACTCCTGAGCTGTCCTAGCTACTGTAAAACACCGAAGGCTTTTGCCGGCTTGTGTTTAAGCTTCCTCTGCCATTAAATTGTGTATACTTCCTCTGTTAAAGACAGGCCACCCTTTTCATTTAAAATAAACCACAAAGCAATTGGCCAAAGAAGGAGAAAGGTTGCTCACAGAACATCTCTTACCTCAGTGGGAGAGAGAAAGGCCCCCGATGTTTGCCCTCAGCCTCACCTCTGGTCAGTTTGCTTGGTACTGAGTTGGTAACCATGTGGATGGTCCCTTCTGGAACGGAAGTTAGAAGCGGTCGTTAGAACTGCTGGCTATTATCGTGAGCATCTGTTTGTGTTCCAGGAGACTTATTTGAAGTGAATGAACAGGCACGCACTTGTTTGAAGTGGCACAAGATCAATAAAACAGCAGAAATAGTGAAAATTTTACAAGCCTTTTTTTTTTTTTTTTTTTTACGAAAGGTGGGCACTAACATTATTGGTTTTCAGAACCATTCTCAATAATTTTGCATGCTTAAGTACTTTTATATTTCCCATGCTTACCAAAGTTGTGTGAAGATCTGCCCCTGACAACTCAGAGGGACTTTTATTTAAACACAGTCTAGCTGTTGCCTATCAGGTAATGACACAATGACCATAATGTGGTTGTCTGGTCTTCCAGAGAGCCTCTTAAAAAATTCCATCCTTCTACTCAATTATGCAAATGATAAATACAGATGTTAGCTCCCTTGTCCTGTCTATTATTAGGTGATTGTGGAAAATACGAAGATTTTCAGAAAATGCCCATCGTCCATTTGTTTCTAATTTCCTTCTGTTGATGTCACTGTGAATTTCGGTGTCATATTCCTGCACGTCGCTGCCCCTAATCTGACAGTGTCAGAGGATCTATCTTCATTTTCCCACTCGTTTCATAATCTAATCCGCAGCTCTAACATGCAATTAGTGCCCCCTTCGCCCTCTGCATACCAAACAGGCTGGCTGCTACAGCTTTCCCTGTGCAATCCGTTTAGCCAGGCCGCCAGTAATGAATATGTACATTTAGAAGACCTCGGTGCTGAGGGTCACAGGCAATCAACCTTGAATTCAATTATGCAAGTCAAGGTTAATGACTCGCCGCCCGTGGTCAGAGGCATTCAGAATCCAGCCGATTAAATCAGCCTGTCAGAGCTGACAAGGTAGAAAGGCCTGGATTGTGTGAGAAACAGGGATTCGTGCAAAGATAAAATGGTGTCAGTCCTCAACGAAAATTACATGGAGTTCTCTGTGGCAAATCAGATTGTAAATCTCTTGTGGACCCGCAATATGATTAGTCTACATAAAGATGTTTCTAGATTGTAATATGGAGCCACTAATAGGACCTCCTGAACTCCTCCCTCACTGGGTAACTACGCTGCTTTTAATCTCATCATTTTCATGTTCTGATTGTACTGCGTAAAAATGGAATTATTATTTCCCAGTTATATTCACCTAGTATGCACTGCATAATTTTTTAAACATTACCTGAAGTTGAATTGGTAGAAAAAAAAAGTTAAAAATCTCCAGTAATTTTATACTATGTTTCCTCTGCATTTACTTTTAAACTCCTCTTTGATATTAGTGTACTGCAGCTAGTTGGAAGGAAAACTATCAGATATAGGTTAAAATTATTCAATCATAAAGCCAGTGTCTTTAGATTTATATATAACACATAGATTTTAAGTGTTTTATAAGTAATTCACACAGCAAATATATACAAAATTTATTGGAATTTGTTCTACAGAAATTATTTCATGCATTGAGTTGGGCATGTGTTCTCCACACTCATGTAGGAGGAAAGCTTGGATGTATTCTCATCTCTCAGTGGAGAGTTCATGATGTGTGAATAATCAAATTTATTTTGCATTAGATTATGTATTTCCTTAAGATAAAAGATAGGGTCTTTAAAAGTTATGAGTAAGTAAAAACCTAGGGATTTTAAATAACGTGTCAAGTTTAATTAGAAAGTGATTCTCCCATTTTCCACTTTCCCCTCTTGTTTTAGCACATTTATTTATTTTCATGTGTATACACGTATGTGCTTGCACAAGCTCACATAGCCCTTTGTGTGCAAAGGCCCGTGGAGGCCACAAGAAGCCATTTATTCCCCGGGGACTGGGGTTGCAGGTGGCTGCAAAGCCGCCATGTGAGTCCTCAGAATTAAACCCAGGTCCTCTGCAAGAACAGCCAGTGCTCTTAACCACTGAGCCATCTCTCTGGCCTCTCTTTTTTTGTTTTTAGGGGACAAGGTCTTACTATATAGCCAAGACTAACTTTAAACCTGTAACCCTTCCGCCTTGGCTTTCTGAGTGCTGGGAGTATAGGCATGAGGTGTGTCTAAGTTCTCTCCCGTTTTCCCTCCTTCCTCTTCACCTGGGCATCTCCTTTTCTTCTTGTGGGTTGCATGTATGTTGTATGATTTCTTCATGCTGTTGTGGGCTTGAGAGCGGTTGTCTTAGTCTAAAGGAGAGCATGCAGCTAAGTGAAGAAAGAAGGGAGCGATTAGTTAACTAACATTAGTTAACTAACTGACATGGGGTGGTGCGAGCTGCAAGAGAGGAGTGTGTGCTTTGCTGGGTTCTGAGGAGGAGGCCACAGACTCGTCTGTGGGAGTCTGCATCTTATGATTCATGCAAGTTTGGAGGTAGGACTTAATGTGACAAGGAAGACTTCACAAATAATGGAATATTTGAGTTGAGCTGAGAAGGAGGAGTAGGTGTTTTTTTTTTAGGCAGACAGGAAAAAAAATGGCCCTTGGGCCTAGAGAACAAGAGCAAAGGCATAAGTCAAGTGAACTGACCAGGGGATGCGTATTACATCAGGTGACGAAAGGAAGACGCCAGCGGTGGGGCTTTGTAAAAATTGACCAAATGGTGGTCATTGTCTGAACCACACCTGATTCTTCTCCCACCCATCTTTTCAGCACTTGGGATTTTTTTTTTTCCAACAACTATAGTTACTTCCCTTGTACTACATTTAGTAGTGCAAGGGCCATCTTCCTAGGTTCATGGAGGTCAGAGTGGATTCTTGGTTTCTTTTGGGGATTCATTAGACCCAGCTTCCTGCCAGTCCCCCAAATGGAGCAGCATTTATGTGAGGGGGAGCAGAGCAAGAGCCAAGTGACGGAGCAGAGGGTTCTTTTGCTGTGTTTAGACCCAAGTTGGTAGGCATGCATGGTGGCTTATATTTTTGTCATGACTGGTGGTAGTCACAATTTCCCACCTGACTTTTCTCTCTAGATATATGCTCTATCTGGAACAACTTTTATTTTTTTAATTTAAATAACTTTTTTTCATTTATTTTACATACCAACCACTTTCTCCTCCCTTCTCTCCTCCAGGTCCCTCCTCTTCCCTATCGACCCTCCTCCCCATCCACTTTTCCTCCATCTCCATTCAGAAAGGGACAGGTTGCCCACGGGCTTGTGCAAAGTCTGACACAACAAGCTGAGAGAGGACCAAGCTCCTCCCCTTACGTTGAGGGTAACCCAGCATGGGGAGCAGGTTAACAAAAGACAGCTAAGGGCAAGGGAGAGGTCCTGCTCTCAGTGTTTGAAGCCTTAGAAGAGACTAAGCTATATATATGACTGTCACACACGTGCAGAGGGCCTAGGCTGGTCCCATTCAGACTCCCTCACTGTTAGTCCAGCATCTATGAGCTCCCGCCAGCTCTCAGGTCAGCTGTCTCTGTGGTAGAACAATCTTGTCAAGCCACAGGGTCAATGGTGAACTCGTTTCTGTTGGTCTCACAGCACTTGCTGCCTAGAACATGAACTTGACCTACATAATTAGGGCTTTCTCAAGTGGATTTTTGTCTATTTCTGAGAATAGCCTTTCTCATTTAAAGTCTTTAGATTGATTTTACTCTATGCATGTGAATGTTTCCCTTGCATATATGTACACAATGGACATTCCAGTTTCCCATCAAGGTCAGAGGAACACATCAGATCCCTTGAAACTGAAGCCACAGATGGTTATGAACAGCTAGGTGGGTTCTGGGAAACGAACTGGCGTCATCTTTAAGAGCAAATGCTCTTTCCCACTGGGCCATGTAGCCAACCCTCGTACCTACTCTTTGAAAGAATGATCCCATATGTCTGAGCATTGTTTCTTTTTGGTGATGATTTTTCAATGCTTAGGCAAGAGGAAAAAGAGGGAAAGATTGGAAGCCCTGCCGTGGTGAATGGGGAGGGAAGTGCCTTTGTAACTGTGTCGGGGAAGTTTCTGTTGTTTCAGTGATCAAGGCCGTACTACAGGGACTCGTGCTCCAAATGGCATAGGAAAGTCCTCTAGTGTGGAGAAGAGAAATGAAGGCCTTGTGCCGTTGAGTCTGGTGCCACAGTCTCATCCGGCAGCAGGGCCCTCATATACAAAATTACTTTGAAAGTCTCCCTCATGACCTTTCTTGGACAGCAGCTCTTCATGTTGCAGCTGATCACGTCAATGATGTGGTTGCCTCCTCCAATTATATAGGTGTCTTTTCAACTTTATTGCATGGAATGTATCTGTCAAGGATGGAGTGTGTCTGAAATTATCTCTGTACTCTCTTCTTGGTGGAATCGAAATCCCCAGGAGTCAATCTTTTTCTCTCTTATTTAGGTTATTGAGAATGGTTACCAGCACATGGGTAGTCCTTGGTAACTATTTTGTTAAATAATTCTTATCCTTTAATTATGATTTCCAGATGTAGCAACTGAAGAGAGTTAAATTTGAACTTCAGATACATGATACATAGCCCTTCAGACATTTATATTATTATCGTGCATGCATATGATATGCATATGTGAACACATGTGCCTTGGCCACACGTGGAGGTCAGAGAGGGACTTTATGGATTTGGTTCTCTCCTTGGGTTTTTAGATGGGTTTGGGAATCGAAAGCAGATCCTCAGGCTTGCATGCTTACTGCTTATGCTGAGCAGTCTTGTTGGCCTGCGAACAACAGCCTTGATAGAGTAAGAATTTCCCAAATGATGGGAGGGATATGTGTTCCGTATACAGGCAGATTCCAAAACCACCTGTGTATGTTTTTACCAACCCTCCAAAGACAAGGCCTGTACATTTTATTTTGCTGTTCTTTCTACAGCCTCAGTGGCTGCCGGAAGTAGATGCTCTCCTGTGCATTGACTGGACTTAACTGACACGCATACCACTTTGGGATAACTGAAGATCAAGCCTGTCATTGAGAAGAGTTTCCAGGTAAAATCTAAGTGCCATGTGTTTTCTTAGATGAAAACAAGAGCAAACCCATCTCTTCCTTGTGTCCTTTTGTTTTCATATGGTTTCTGGGGTCCCTTTCAGCAAGCATATGACCAATGCTGTGGTTAAAACAAGTCTTCGAATGCAAAGCACTGGTATGTTGTGGGATATTTAAGTTGCAAATCTGAAAGAAGCTCTGAAAGTAACTTTTTCTTAAATGAACTTGGTATTATTTTCTCTCTCTCTCTCTCTCTCTCTCTCTCTCTCTCTTTCTCTCTCTCTCTTTGGTTTTTCGAGACAGGGTTTCTCTGTGGCTTT
>JAQHUG010000039.1:5989653-6021381 GCA_028555095.1 Dicrostonyx torquatus | reverse complement strand
GAGCCTGTCCTGGAACTAGCTCTTGTAGACCAGGCTGGTCTCGAACTCACAGAGATCCGCCTGCCTCTGCCTCCCGAGTGCTGGGATTAAAGGTGTGTGTCACCACCACCCGGCTGGTATTATTCTCAAGACACTTTTTTTTCCTAGAAAATTATTTTGGGTCTTTTTTGAAAAATGTCTTCTAAACAGGATTAAGTAATGAACAGAGGCCAAGGAACCTGTAGTGTTTTTCTGGGCACTAGGATTATTTATTTATTTATTTCGTTTTTCTTCTTTAATTCTTTTCGAGACAGGGTTTCTCTGTGAAAGAGTCCTGGTTGTCCTGGAACTTACTCTGTAGACTAGACTGATCTCGGAACTCACAGAGATCCGCCTGCCTCTGTCTCCAAAGTGCGGGGATTAGAGGCGTGGGCCACCACTTCCCGGATCACTAGAATTCTTTTCATCCAGTGCCATCAGCAGCATATTGAAGAGACCAAAGGCTTTAGGATTTATTCTTGAATCATGTAGGTGGGATCCAGACATGGCAGAAATAATATGAGGGCTGTAGCTTGCTTCCCAGGCCCATGTCTGACAAGCCACATATTGTTGATGCCTATATGGTAACTGGATTGAGGAGTAACACACTCCCTAACTCCTCTCTAAAGTTAAGGTGCTGGTAGACTTTTCTAAAAGAAACATGCATATCTGAAGGAAGACCAGGGATCGGGTATGTAATGCTGCATGCCCTTTGTTAGAAGCGATAGATGAAGGGTGTGAATGTATTTGTCTGTTATACTCCCAATAGTAAATACCATTGAAAGAGCAGAGATAAACTTGATCTGTGAATGAGTGAAAGAAATCGAGGCAACGTGAACAAATGTGAACGTTTTAGGAGATGGGGGTTAGAACAGAGATTCTGCTCTGGTCCACGCAGTGATAAAACTGGAGTTACAGAAAGTGATGCGAGGCCAGAAATGATGACTAGCTCCATCACTAGCACCACTGTCATCTTCATTATTTACTAGCATCAAAGAAAATCTGTGGTACCTGAAATGGAATCAGACTCTACCCAGACTTTCCAAACAAAAGGAGAGCCAACTCTGCAAACACAAGTGCCTCACTGTTTCTGTTGAGAGAGTCAACATTGCAGAAGTCATTATTTGTCCTTAGTGAATATTGTTCACTATATTTAAGCCTAAATTGTTTTGGGAATGCTTTCAGTTATCTCCGGGCTGTGCTTGCTCCACTTTGGGGTTCCTTGCTGTGTCTTTGTGTCTTCCTCCTTTCCCCATACCTTAAACATCATTCACCAAAAGTCATTTTTTCCCCCTCTTCTTATTCTACCTTGATCATCCTAGGGTTTCAATTTTTCAAGAAAGCCATTTGATTCTATTAAAAAGCAGACAATGAGACAAATGCTTCTAAGACCAGACTAGACTGGGAGGTCTAGCCGACGCAGCTAACTGTAGAACTCACAGGAGACCCTTGTGATATACGGGTCACATGCCCAATTTAATTTTAGATTATTTATGCTAAGCCAAGCCAATATTGAATGGACTATCATGCCCTATTATTATTCCCCAGTTCCCTTTCTGCTCTGTTAGGTGATGGAGTTGGCTAGTTAAGTCTTCGCAGAAGCTGCTTTTTCTGTTGCTGCTATACGAAGGAGCCCTTTATGGTAGTGTGGAGATTTCTTTCAATGACAGCTGTTACTGGTTTTCTGATGATAAGAAATTGTTTTATTTAAAAAAGTATGCAGATAATAGCATACTTTTAAAAGGTGAGTGGTGATGGCCAAAGTAGGAAAATGGTCCAGCAATGGCTCAAGTTAGAGAAGGACCCTTCTGCAGGCCTGCAGGGTTTGTTCCAAGGACGCTACAGTTTCAGCCCCCACAACAGCGATGCATCAGGCTCAAGCATTAATAGCAGATCTGCCTTTAGCAGTGGAGAGGAAGCAATGGAATCTTCAGGATCCATTACTATATAAATTATGGATTAAATCAGTAAAGGTTCTGAGCTATAGATTGACAGGATGCATCCTGTCAAAGGACCACTTACAAGCTCAGAAGGTTCATTTGTGATGTAACATGTCAAAAGCCCATTTATTAAAATCTTTGTGCTCTAGATTGATGATATTGTCTTTTCTCAAAATATATTTTAGTCTTCTGAGAAGAGGAAAGAAATGACAGCTCTGTTTTTAAAGTGACAGGTAGGAGACCCATGAAGCTGCCCAGGTAAGTGGTAGTGAATGTCTGAGCTAAGCTAGTAGCGTAGGGACGGTCCAGTAGGCTTTTATCACCAACGTGGTGGTCTCCCAGTGAAGGGACTTTGAAAATGAATTCTCCAAATGGATCCCTCCTTACAGCTGCTCCTGGGGCCTATGCAAGCATTCTGCAAATATTTGGTTAAATGTGTACACACCAAGGTTAAAGGAAATGTGTGTAAAAACAGTTTTATAAAAAGACTTCCTAGGTGGAACCTGATATATAGTCAAATATGCTTTCTAAATGAAAAAAACTTATAATATAGAAAATGCAGACTGAATATATAATGCTATTGAAGATGACAAGCTGGTGTGTAGTTACAAAGAAATAAAAGTCATGGAATACAAAGGGGACGGATGCAGTTAATTAAATGATCTAACAGACTGTGAAGCAAGTTCTGAATTGGGTTGACTCTTCCTGTAAATAGACAAGATATAAGGATTCACTCATCCATCTGTCTAGTCTATAAATATTTGCCGAGGACATTGATTATGGTTTTATGGATTAGCAGCACGAAGCATGGAGGTGGCCAGGCAGGTCGTGGACTCTGTATTTCAGGAGTAAGTGCTCAGCCCAGGAACTGCTTGCTAAGTGGGATGTTATTTACTGATGCAGACAAATTAAAAACATAAATAACGTTCCAGTGTCCAAATCTTTTCAATAAGCACAAATGATGAGTTTTGTATATGTAAAACACAGTCTCCCAGCGGAAACACACTTTACTTGCGATTTATGTTGTATCAAGGATAGGGCAATTGCTAACGTTACAACCATTCACTCATTTGGTCTGCATTTATTCATCTCCCCCAGTGGGCCACACAGATACAGTCACTGACGTGTTTCTGGACGGTAAAGTAGTATCTGGCCCACTGCCATTCATTCGTGTATTAATAGGTGGGTTTGGCACAGTAGCTTTTGGTATTTGACTCCCAGTTTGATCTCAAGTCCGTGTCAGAAATGGCAGCAAATAGCGTGACTACCTCTGTTCACACTCACGGTGTCCCTTTTGGTGGGACCAACCTTAGGCAAATATGTGAAGGAGGGAAGCTTCCCCTTGACGGCCCTAGATGTGGGAGAGGAGTTTCTTTTCCTCTCAAGCCCACTCTTAGGATTAGCTGTCCTTGGACCGCTATCTGCACAGCAAACAGGACGTTCTAAAAAGTGCCCAAGTGAGTAACTTAGGGTGGAGCCCAGCGATAGAGTGCTTGCCTGGGGTTTGATGCCCACTACCACAAAGCGACACCTAAAAAAAGCAACGGCGGCGGCAGCAGCAGCACCACATTTAAAACAGAATCGTTGCAATTTTCTCGTAGCAATATTGACATACTTACAATAAAACCCTACACTATCATAATCAGTCTAACTGCTCTGTCTCCTTTTTCTTATTGAGTCTCAGACCCTGGTTCTGTTTGACATTCCCCGAGCCCTTTCCTGCTTTTGCTTTGCATGCTTTTCTTCACCGAGTGCTTCTTTCCCAGTCTCGATGTCTGGTAGCCATCTACCTCTCTAGCCATAGTGTGGAAGTCTTTTTCTGACTATCCATCCTGTGGCCGACTGCTTCCTTTTATCCACTACCAGAGCCATTCAGAACATTCCATACTTGTATGACACCAGTCGTAATTTGTTTTTATGTTCTCATTTGTATGCTTGTTTATTATGTCTCTTATCTAAAATCCATGAGGGCAGGCCGCGTGCCTCTTTCGTTGAACACTGAACAATCAGCTCAGAGTGCCTAGCTGGTCCATAGCAGGTAATCAATGAATATTTGTTGAAAATATTGATTGCATACTTCTGTCCATTCTAATTCAGTATGCCCATTTTTGTTGAAGTGTGAACATCAGGGTGTCTTTAGAGTTTGTTGCTACAGAAAAACAAAACTGTGAAAGCTAAGCCTATAGTTGGTGGTCAGAGAAGGAACTTTGTCTGCATCCTTGAGACTGAGCAATGGTGAGCTCCACTGGGACAAGGCAGCCCCACAAAACACACACTCTGTGTGTGTTGTTTCCCACTAGGATGCTAGCTAATACAGTCTATGAATTAATGGAACAAGATTAGCGTGAATTTACTAGTTAAATAAAGAGCTCAAAGAAGATTGATTTCTATTTAAACCTTAGGCCAGCACAGGAAAAAGTCTTTGTGATTTCCATAGAGTTCAACTTAGCTCTTCTCTTTGAGAGACTTCAGGGAAGTTCTGGGTTATCCTGTTATGAGTCTGCTGATTCAAACATGACTCAAGGTTTGGAGGTCTCCGTCTTCTCAGAGATTGAGGCAAGAAGAAAAAAAAGTAAAAAAAAAATTCTAGTACTGGGAGAACCCTATGGGAGGAAATAGCCCAGGGGCAGTCACACGATGCTACTTTTTATCATCTTTTTAAAAGAGATTAAATAGAATAACAGCCTTTTAGCCTCTTCGCTAAATGCCTTATGCCCATTACCAGATATTCCAGGGCAGAGGAGAGAGCTGCATCTAGTGATTTAAAGGGGAGTTTTGTTTATACTAAAGGCATAGGTAGCATCTGGTCATTAAGTGATAGTAGAACACTAAGAAAAGAAAGGAGCTACCATATTGACAAGGGCAACTGAATCTGGTCATCATGAAGAGGCAGAGTTATTACTGTAGAAGGAGTTTCAGAGGGGCACTGGACTATAGTTTGGTGCTTCCAACATCATCATCACCAACATCATTATCATCATCAACATTATCAACATCATCACCATCTTCTTCTTTCTCCTCCTCCTCCTCCTCTTCCTCCTCCTCCTCTTCCTCTTCCTTCTCCTCCTCTTCTTCCTTTTCCTCCTCCTCCTCCTTCTCCTTCTCCTCCTTCTCCTTCTCCTTCTTCTTCTCCCTCTTCTTTTTCTTCTTTGTTGTTCTTGTTAGCTTTGAATGGGTAATTGCACCAACCTCAATCTGTTATTAGAGTGCTAACTAAACTCAGATGTCTCAAGAAGGTAGGTCCAGTTCATGCCACCAAGCAATCTGCCTAGATCATCAAGAGTGCTAGAGAAAAGTAATATAAGTGTTGACTGGGTAGTAGAAGAATAAGACCACACATATTAACTTATGTCAGTCAGGTGTTGGGCTTTTCCATGTATGATAATCTACCTCATGTAGTGCTTTCTCCAGAAATTTTGACCACCTCATCATTTGCAAGAAGTTATGACAGAAAATGGGGAGATCTATGTGTAGTATGAGTATACATATCAATTATGTGCCCTTAGTTCTTTCTGAATCTGAGCGTTTTATGGACTTTGTCTTGGCTTCTGGGTACTTATGGTTCCCATTGCTTTTACTACTGTTGTGTGGCTTTAAAGCAACAATCATCAGCCAGGTATGGGGGGTTGGGAGCCCAGAGTTCTTTCCTTAGGTGGGAACAATTCTGAAGCCTTGGATACATTTCTGAAAATGCTACTTTCCTGTAGCATTGAGCTAAAATTCCATGTCTTGACTTTTCCATTCCTTCATCAGATTGTCCTTGGATAACATCTTTAATAAACAATTTGCACAAGACTTTTTGTTTAACGTCTGCTTCTAGAGAGCCCAACACATGACAGATTTTTTCCTACCTTTTCTAGCTTTTCAGAATGGCATTATGAGTGAGTCACTGTTGCCTTCTTTAAGTGGTTACAACTGAGGAACTAGGTACAGAACCATCTAGGAGGCATCTCCCAAGTCTCTTGCCTTTTTACATGTCTTACAAGAGAGGTCCTGACTATCCAAATTATTTTTCAATATTTTTGTATGATAAACAACTTTAGAAAACCGCTGATGTGTCCCTCCAGACCAAAGGGCCAGTGTGCCCTTTGCCATCACATAGCATTCATGTCTCCTAGGCGTGGCTTCCATTCCCATAGTGCAGATAGATGATGGTGGGGGTCCATCACATTGCCTGAGGAGCTTAGGAGAAAGGGAACAGAAAGACAAGATACTCCGAGGCTCCTGGTACTCACCACGCTGCGCTCTAGACTCTGCTGCTTCAGCCCAGGATGCCTGTGTTTTTCTCATACATCATAAAAAAATCTCTGAGTGACTAACTTCTTAGCTGAAAGATGATATAAAATCTCAGATTCTTTGTCTTTCTTGACACTCTTTTATATAGGAATTGCTACTTGCTCTGTTCTTGGTCTATCTTATTTTACTTTCCATTTGAGAAAGCTTTAAACTATTTATGGATCGTTCTTACTTTTTACCCCTTGTTGGGCCTATTGACTGTGTCCTCTACCCTCAGCTCTTCTCTCTTAGACTCTTAGTCTGCCACATGTCCATTTGTTCTTCACCCCCAACATCAACAACATAAGTAAAACCCACATAATAATGAGATAGCACCTCCATGACGCTCTGCTCCAAACAAGTGGATTTTCCTCAGTGATGTTTCCTGCAAAGCCTTGGGTTCCCTCTGGACTCCCGAGGCCAGGCCTGGCTGGGTGCTCCTTGAGCTTACCCCGCCTCTTCCTTGTCTTGAAAAGAACCTACGCAAACCACAAGACACATTCTTTAATTCCTTTTGTGTTTTGATCATGTATACAAAAGTCCAAGTTTTCAAATAGAATTTGTGCTCTTTAGACATTAAAATGAGCCAAATCGGCTTCTTGAGTTGGCATGTTATTATTCTGAACAGAGGGCAAAGTAACACCAAGATTTAAAACTGAAAGTTTCTTGATAACTCATTTGTAAAGTCAGAAAATATTTTTTTCAAGTTTCAAATTCTATTTTACTTACTGTCAAAGAGGTGATTTTTGTTTTTATTACTGCCCAGAGAGACCCATTATCTCTTTCATCACACAAGACTGCCCGAAATGACATGCCTCCCCGAGAAAGGAACAAGCTAAAGAAGCATGTTGTGAAAGGTTGTGGTTTTTGTGGAACTGCTCAGGCTTTGATTGGTTGAAAGGAACATGGAAAAATCTGTATTACTGAGACATTAAAATCTGGGGAAGATTTGATTTTGAGACTTCGTCGTTGTACAGTTTTAAGCGCTGTATCCAATTACACTGGGACATTGTGGGCTAAGCACGGCCTCCATTTCTTATTGACGGATCTTGGTATTAGAATGTTTCAAACCTGGGTTTCCTTGATTATAGAGTAGACGTAATAATAACAGCATCAAGTGAGATGATGCTTTGTGTGCAGTATAAAAATCAATACACTGCTAGTGCATGGTTGGATACAGGAGAAGAATTGTGATGTTGTTAAATAAAAGATGTTACTTAGCAACTATTACTCAGACTTCTTGATCTCCACTAATATAGAGTCATTCATAAAAAGTTTTTTCTGGGTCCAACTTGGTTTAGGTTTTTTTATGCCAAGAATTGTTTTCTGACTATGCTCTAGGACACTAGTCCTTCAAAAGCTTAAAGATTTACCCTCCGATTCATCCTGGAACTTTTGGCTTAAATTATTCAGGAGAATTTGTCAATGGTTTCAACTAGTAAAAACATTTTTTTGGCAGTTATTCTTGCTCTAAATTCGAATGAATTGAAATACGGTTTGGAGGTTCAGGTGCAGACTTTCAGACCATGTATTCTCGCTTACCTTGACCTTGTCTGCTTCACATCGGGACCTAGAGTGCCATGACTATTGGAACTGAGTAGAAACTCTCCCACCTTGCTTCTCACTCTGTGTCTTTAAAGTATCTGGTTATCGTGTTGTAAGTGTGAGTAATAAGGTTATTGAGCTGGAGACTACAGGAACATGTTGTTGGAATGAATTAACTATCCTAATGAGAGGCCAATCAATCAGTGCCAACTTTTAATTGATTCAGAGAGCTTGTCTATTAAAAATGGTTCACTCCGAAACAAATAATTATGTATGATGTGGTTTTGTCAGTTTACCCCAACAAAAGAGCTTCTGTTAAGTTTCCTGAATGGCTTATTTTATCACTCTACACATGTACTTATTGAACATCTACCGAGTGTAAATGAGTATGTGTAAATTTTCTTGAAATCCTTGGTACACATGATCACAAGTGGAAGCATGTGTTGGGAGAGTAAGTGACCTTTGCAAGATGTGGAGATTTAACAAATGTCCCGTATTTGGACATATTAGACCGAGAAAGAAAGTGACGGTGGCATAGAGAGGAACTGTAATAATAACCTCTTTCTTTTTAAAGCAAAGCTTTTTTTCCTGATGTGTTTATTGTTCAATCACTGAAAAGGAACAGGGAAGACAGGAGGAACAATGTGACCAACTGGCTCTGTCTTGCTGCTCAGATTTCCTTGGCACTGAACTTCCAGGAACTTCTTTTGGCTTTGACTACTTTAAAGTCAGCCTTTTTGTGCTTTGGAGAGACCGGATCAACAATTTGGTGGTTTACCAGTGATGGAAAGACTGGCTGGTTCATGTGTAAGATGGTTCTTTCTATCAGGGCCCCAGATTATGCACTGGTCCCTCTGGGTCAGGAATAGAAAGTCTGGTCAGAGAGTTTAACCATGCACTATTCCAAGTAAAAATAACATCTGATACCGTCCCACTAATATTGAAGAATAGAAAGGAGGACAATGCCGTGGTGATGTGTTTGAAGGGTTCTAGTTGTACGGGGACAGATTTCTGGATGACAGCACCTTCCATATGGGTCTTGATTGACTCTGTAACTTCTAAGTCATCACAGATCTAGGATCTAAGGGCCATTTCCAGACAAGCAATTTGCTCCCCTAGCAGAGCAGCCAGAGATGGTTGAGCTTGACAGTCTGAGCTTAGGGGAGTCAAAAGAGAACAGACTCATTATATTTCCTCATAACTTTCTGCTTCCAATAATCTTTCCCATAGAACCATCTTTCAAATGAATCTTCAACATCCTACCTGAATGTTCCTTGGTTCTTCTGAGAATCTTATTTTCATTATCTCAATAAATTTATAATTGCAGACATTGCTCAAGGGCAGGGATGTAAAGAAGAACTTAAGGTTTCAGTGGCAAGCCAAGGAAGAGCAAATAAACAAATATTTGAACCAGACAGTGATGACGATAACAACGTTAATAAGGTGAAGTGACAGATAGTGACCGAGAAGGAGTGGGCTGAGATAGGGGGTGTGAAGGTCCTCTTGAGGGGTGGGAATGTGACATCTGATTTTAGAACCAAATATCTAGAAGAAGTCAACCATGAAAAGTCAGAGGAAAGCACCCAAAAAAAGAAAGAACAGCACATGCAAAAACTCCAAGGAAAGCTGAGCTTTGCATATATGGGATGATGGAAGAAGGCCCAAGTAGAGAAGGGGAGGAGGTGATGTCTACATGACATTGCAGGGCACTTGTAGAACATGGTGGAACTTCGGAGTGTATTTCAGCATAGCGGGAAACCTTTGAATGCTCTCAGGAGAGAAGCAGAAGAATTTAACTCATACTGAAAATTAATCACAGTGTGGCAGATTGACAAGAATGGCGGTAAAGATGAAAGTAAGATTATTGGATGACCTGTGGGGAAATGATGGTGGCTTGGACTAAGGTAGTGACAAGGACTGAGAAGTGATTGGGTAAGGGATACAGCCTGCAAGAGAAAAGGAGAAAGTTGGAAGATGAATTGGGCAAGAGGCTTGAGAGAGTAAAGCAAAGATGATGTTAAGGTTTTAAGACCCCGAATGCACCACTTACTAAAAGGAAGCATGGCAAAGGAACCAGGTCGCAATCGGATGAAGCTCCCATGTAGGCAGTTGTAGGTAGGAGTGAGACTGGCCTCCCATCTGGGAGCATCAGTGCTGATGCTACTTAGAGGACTGCGTGAGTCGGGGACCTCAAGGGAGTCTTGCTGTTTTGATGCTAGAGATAAAAGAAGAGGAAAAAGGAAGCTAAGAAGTGAGGAATGGGCATGTAGCTCAGTTGGTGGATGGCTTGCCTAGTGTGCACGGAGCTCTGGATTTCATCCACATGAGTGTGGAGGAACGAGTCTGTAATTCCAGTACTCGGGATGTAGAGGCAGCAGAATTAGAAACTCAAGGTCATTCTCTGTTATAGAGCAAGTTTGAGGTCTGCCCGGGCCAGGGAACCTGTGACTAGAACTAAACATCTGAACTTGTGGGAAATGAACTGGGAGAGAAACTAGGGGAACATGCTGCCAGAAAGCCTTCCGAGAAAGAGGGAGGGGCCAAATGTGGCTGGCATGTTACACGAGAGGAGAACTGGTTATTGTTTTACATTAGGTGGGGGAAGAGGTTTTGGTAGCACATGGGAAATGAAGCTGACCAGAAACAGATCAAGGGGGGAATGTCTCTTTTATCTCTAATCTGGCAGTCTTTTGTCTTCTGACTGTATCCACAAAACCCTCCACTGTGATTTCTTAGTTTGAAAAAAGCTAAAAGTGCTTTTCTTTGAGGAGATAATGAAAGAGCATTAGTAGTCATGTGAAGGCTTTCCCTCAATTTCTCAGCATCTTGAAAGCAACAAGAGCAGTGAAGGGATGGAGGACAGCTTAGGGGATGGCGAGATTCCTTTCCCTTCTGCGTCCCTCTTGTTTTCTGCCATCCTTCTATGACAGTAGATATTACTGCATGTCATGTGGCAATGGGCATAGTCCAGAAGAAAGGAAGAACTTGAAGATGAGAGGAATAAGGCTGGGACTTGGCTACACTGCGTGCAGAGACCTTCGATTTCAGTCAGCTATCCCAGCCTCAAATCGCCCCATGCTTGGGCGTACAGAATTGTTGTGCCTTAAATGATTGAGGCTGTAACCGGAGTTATCTAACTACCCATGAAAAAGGGGGAGAGAATGACATGATCTGGTCCAGCAATTGCAAAGCGCTATGTAAATAATCCATGAGCTTGGAGACTGGCAGGGCAAAAAGAATTGTCAGACATGACCTCTTCCGTGTCTACATCGCTCCTAAGTCATCTCTGCTCCTCTGAAGCCACAGCGAGTGAATTCTAGGAAAGTTTGGGCTGAAGTAGGTGCTAAGCAGTCTGAGAAATATGACACTGACACTTTCGTGGCTAAGATAAAGTAGAGAAAATGACATATTTTTTAAGTGTGATTTTTTTTGGTGTGCAAAAATGTTTTAATAATCCATGTTGGTTATCTGAGTTGGAAAGTAAGCCAGATAATTATTTGCTCAATTTTCAAGTTCCAGACAGATCTGATAGGTTGTGCTTTGAATTGTTTTGGGTCTATTGTGACACAGAAACTCTTTATGCCTATCTCTTGTGTGTATGTGTATGTACACGTCTGTATATGTGCACATACACGTATGTGTGCACGTGCATACAGAGGTCACAGGGCACCTAAGGTGGTATTCCTCAGGAACTTGATTTTTTTAAAAAATATTTTATTTATTTTTGTGTGCCTTTTGAGCATTTTCAACAGGCAGGCCCATCTCAAGAACCTTATATACCTCCATGTTTCAGCTTCACAATGGCTTATTGACTGTTAATCCATTTTTTTTCTTTGAATGGGGTTCAGAGATAGTAAGTAAGAGGCCTTAGGTCACAAAGCTCAGCATGGTAGAACAGAGATTCAAATCCAGGAAATTTGCTCCAGCATCTCTGTCCTTATCCCTCCACTATGATTCTGGTGCTCCCGAAGGAGGAGAGACTTTATCTCCCAGATGCCCTGAGTGACAGCAAACAGAAAGAGCAGATGTTCCATTGGTTATGAAGATGCCCCTTTTACATTGGGCTCTTCTTTCTCTGCCTTGTGACGTGCCATGGGATAGAAAGCAGCCCCCTACTCACATGAAAATGACACCGCCATACTTACGGCTCTTAGAAGTGATTCAACAACTTAAAATCCTGATTTGCACTCCTAGTGTTGCACACTTGCTCATAGGAGGTGAAATGCTCTTTCCCTTTGCTGAGCAGCAGCCATAGGGAATGCTCTTTAATTGTAGGTGGAAAACTTGACAGATTTTATTTTCTTTTTTTTCTCTCTCCCTTCCTCTCACTTTTCCTTCCTTCCTTCTTTCTTCTTATTCTTCTCTTTTTTTTTGTGAATGTTGAAAACAAATCTCAGTCGTGTTATGGCTTAGTTTCCCTTCTCATGGAATAAAATGAATGACGCTTTCTCTAGGATTTAGTCTTAGTAACAGCAGAGGATGCATCTAACTTTGTACACTTAATATTTTCCCTGTGCTGGGCCTACTGGTAGAGTAAATGTTAATCAATGAGTGCAATTCTACCAATCCAGAGTCAATTCTTCTCTGAAGCTTGTTCTTCTGGACTTTTCTTCAGTGTGTGTCACAAGATGGAATACCATGAGGTCTTGATTTTCCTATCTAAAAAAACATAAATATGCAATATTAGTTACAACGGCTAGTGTATAAAAATCAACCTGTGAGCAGCCGTGGATGACTCAGTGAAGAATACAGTGTGTGTCTGTATGTACTATTTACCATTCACAAGAAGAAAATTCTGTCATTGCGCCAACATGAAGAACCTTAGGACATCATGCTAAGTGAAATTAACCAGTTATAAAAAGACAAAACCACACGATTTCACTTACACGTGAACCCTAACGAAGATGACTTTGCATAAACAGAGAACAGCAGGGCATTGCCGGAGCTTTCTGGCAGAGGGGTAGATAGTGGTGAAGAGGACAAAATTCTAGTGAATGTGAATAAGATTTCAAGAACTATTTTTTTTAAAGTTTATTTATTTATTTATTATGTATACAATATTTTGTCTGTGTGTATGTCTGCAGGCCAGACCTCATTATAGATGGTTGTGAGCCACCATGTGGTTGCCGGGAATTGAACTCAGGACCTTTGGAAGAGCAGGCAATGCTCTTAACCACTAAGCCATCTCTCCGGCCCCTTTCAAGAACTATTGAATAAAAAGGTGACCAGAGTTAAAGAGATAGATTGTCTGCTTTTAAACTGATAAAAGTTCCCAGTACTTAAAAGTATAAGAAGATGGTCACTAGCTTATTATATAACTTTCTACCTGTGCTCACACATCGAAACATCATATCTTACAGATATGCACAGTAATTATCAATTAAAATAAAATATCAGTTCTTTTGTTTTGTATATGCATAGAAGCCACATGTATGTCTTCCTCAGTTGCTCCTCACGTTCTTATATTTTTTCCTGACAAAGTCCCTCATTGGACCAGCTTGACTGGCTGTCCAGCAAGCCCCAGAAATCCTCTCTGCCTCCCCAATACCGGGATTGTGGATGCTTCTAACTTTCTAAACTGATATCAGGAATGGAACTGACTTCTTCATGTGTGTGTGGCGAGCACTTTACTAACTGAGCCTCGTTCCCAGTTCCTTATTTTTATAGTTTTCTATATGAATGTATTATTGTTTCCCCACTTTTGGTCACATTTCTCCCACATTTCTTTAAATTTTAAGTAAAATTACAAAGAATAGACTTGGAGACAATTCCTACACTAGTTCTCCTACCTGTCAGTTGAATTGAAGAAAGGACATGGCTGGGTCAAGTAGTATGCCCCTTTAACCTCCTCCGAACTCTTCCCTCCAATGCATGGACCAACATCACACAGAATTTCATTTTCTACACATCATCTCTTCCACAAAGCACCTCTTCTCAAAGAAATTTTTGCCATTATCTTGAAGAATTATATCACAGTTTTAATTTACATCAATTTTTGTTCTTTTGATGCTAGGCAGTATGAGAAGTGTAGCAAAGATAGCATTTTTGAAATCTATAGCTGCTCTTTCTCTTTTTTCTATTTCCTTTTACACGACTCGTCTCCTATCCAGCCAGAGGCATCCAGCGCTTTGGGGGAAGCTCAGGACTCTCGTAATTGAAAAGAGGAAAGAGATGTTCGACATTTAGCTTTTGAATTCTAAAATAGGACTTCTGATCTGCATTAAGATAATTGTCTTAAAAGATAGGCTCTCTTCAGAAAGTAAACTTTTCAAATAGAACGCAGCACACCAACGGAAAGTCCTGTAAGTCCTAGCTTCTCTGTGTTTGTGGCGAGGTTTTCCTTTGTGGCTACAGAGGTGAGGACTGTGGAGTCTCAGCTAGGCCTGCAAAGCCAGGCTCCCAGAGGCTCTGCCCACCTCCTCTCCCCCAGTCTCCCAGTCTCTTTTCTATCACCACAGATTCTTTTCCCCAACCAAAATGACTTACCTAGTGTGTGGACAATTTATCTGGATTCTTTCTCTCCAAATTAGGTTTATGAGACTTTTTCATTTTATTGTGTATGGTATTAACTTGTTCAATTTCATTGATGAATATTCCATTTTATAAATATGTTACCATTTATTTTTCGATTCAGGTAGTGAAAACTTCAGGTACCAATTCTTACTGCTGTGCAGTTTCAATTTTATCTCTGTAGTTGCATGTGGAATGTACTGAATTTTAGGGTGACTTTAATTTGCATTTCTGATTATTGATGTCAATAACAAACCAACCTTTTATAGACTTATTGGCTGGGTACATATACTTTGTTAAAATGCTTATTTAAGTGATTGGTTGATTGTTTCCCTTGCCAATTGAAGTAGTTTTGCTGCTTTTTCTTGTAGACTTGTAACAATTTATACATTTGGCTATCAATCCTTTGTTCAGCACACATCTTAAAGCCATTTCCACAAATACTGACCTTCATTTTTCCTTAAATAAAACAAAAGTGTAGGAGGGCGTTATGCATACTATTCTGTCCCTGTCCCACCTTATTTGCTTGAGACAAGATCTCTTGCTGAATCTGGAGCTGGGCTGGTGACCACTAAGTCCCAGGAGTCTTCTTGTCTCTGTCTCCCATAGCACTAGATTTATGCTTTATTTTACGTGCGTGCTGAGATCTGAACTCAGGTCCTCATTCTTGCGCCCCAGGCTCTCTTACCCATTGGGCCATCTCTAGTCCCACTCCAAGTCCTTAATTTATAGATCTCATTTATCAACTTCTTCATTTATGACTTACGTATTTTTTTATTTTGTCTTAGCAAACATTACCTACCCCAAGGATTGCAAGATGTTCTCTTCAGCTCTCTTCTAGAAGCTTGGTAGCCCGTTTATCTCATGTATACCTAAAATCTACCTAAAGCCAACGTCTGTGCATGGTGTAAAGCAAGGGTTCAAGGCGACTGTTACCAAATGTAGGCATCAGTTCCTAAGAGCACAACCTCTGGTTGACAGCTTTCCTGGCCTCTCTCAGAGATCTCTTACTAGTTCGTGGATGCCTTGCAAGGCGGAAGCAGAGAGATGTGAGCCTCTTTGGCGGTGTTAAGAGTGGGAGCCTGCCATTTCAAGTCTGGAATTCTTTAGTTTTGCTTAGCTGCCTTCAAGCAGCTGCTCAAAAACCCTAAAGCCAAACTTGAGACAATTTCGGTACACATTTTAAGCTCATTGGATTGACACAGCTACTCCATTTAGTAAGAAATCCAAAGAAGAGAGGTATTGTTGTAAGAAAAAAAAGGCAAGATTTTCTTCTTTTCTTCATTTTATGAAGCTCTCCATTTGTGCCAGGTAGACTTGTCTAACAGTTTTAACAGAAGCCATGGTACAGAGGAACAGAAGAGGTTGAAAGAGATGTTCTTATCTGACTGGATAGGAGGAGCATGTAGAAGGCTCGTCACTGTCAGGGAGAGGGGAACACGTTAAGGAACAAAGGCAAGATGATAATGCAGTCTGCACTCCTTGGGGATCCTGTGCTCACTCACTTGGGGTTTGGCTTAAAATTTAATGGAGACAGAGCTGGCAAGATGGCTCAACAGGTAAAGGTGTTCGCTGTCAACCCTGTCAATGTGAGTTTGATCCCAGGAGCCAGGGTGGAAGGAGATAACTGACACCAGCAGGCTGGCCTCTCCCTTCCACACCTGTGCCATGCCATGTGCAAGCACACTATTTTGAAGAATCAAATATGTCAAAATCAAATTTCAGAAGGAAAGAGAAAGATATTGAATCGACAGGGCAGAAACAGCTACACCTTAGCAGTGACCTCCAGGGACCAGACGGCCGGTTAATCCATACAATCCTGCCACTCAGCTGTCCCCTGGCATGGGGGCACAGGACCATCCCGAGGAAGAGCTTGTACACAAAAGGGACTGAGCCAGCCTGAAACGCAAAGAAATTTAGTGACCTTTTATTAGCAAGGTCTTCCCGCCTTACGTCCACATCACCGGTGAAAATTCAAGCCAAGATCTGTCTCTAAGTATTGAAAAGAACAACAAAACCCTTCATTTTTATCATACATCACAAGTCGGCTACGTAGGTAAACTTTGACACTGGTGTCAAAGGATGCTTACACGCTCTATGCCCAGCAGGGTCAAAACCACACGCTGAGTAGATCTGTAGCCTCTGTCTTGAATTATCCTCCCGCTGGCTATGCAACAAGCATCAGGTCCTTTTACCTGTCTGTCAGAGATCTCTGAAACCCTTTCCAGGTCTGTGAGTCTAAGAAGCAGGGGGGGAGTGGAGGGGGGCAAGCTTGGTCCTCTTGTGCAACCACTGTGAGTTTCTCGGGGTTTCCATCTATGGAAACAGATAGAGATGTAGCTGCTATTTTACACACACAGCATCAGGGGTGGCATCACTGGGCCCCTTCCTTCATAAAATAAATCACTTTAAAATGAATTTTTTGAACTTCCCTTACCAAGTTATGTGTTTTAAGATTTTTCAGAGGGTTTTGTAAAGGGGGTGGGTGGGTGAGTGGAATAGTGAAAGTTAAACACAGTTTCGAAAGGATTTATCAGGTAAATGTTATGGATTGTTGTGATTTAATTTATGGGATTAGTTTGACTTTCAATTACCGGGCATCACATTGAATCACTTTATATTTTGAACTCTGTAGCTAGGACTCACTACACTCGATCTTTCATTTGGAGAGGGATTATCAATAATTAGACACTGTGGCCTTATTGATCATCTAATCAATACCTACATTAATCACCAGTGGTCTAAAAACAATTCACTCTTTGCATTAAAAGGAATCAGTGCGATTAAATTAGCATGCTTTGCTACAAGCGAGCAAAGATGGGCTCCTCCAAAGGGAAGAAATGCCGAGAGGGTGTGATGCCGAGCTGACAGGAGGCAGCTGTTGCTGTGTATGGCAAACCAGAACCAAATTCTGACGACGGGGCTTTTGTTTCCGTGTTCTCTGAAGTTTGTATAATGTGACAACTGCTTATTTATAATATAAAGTGGGACAGAATGAGTGCAACCTTTCCTGTACTTTATTTTTTCTTTCTGTCTCTCTCTCTCTCTCTCTTTCTCATCTATCTGTCTATCATCTATCTATCTATCTATCTATCTATCTATCTATCTATCTATCTATCTATCTATCTATCTACCTACCTACCTATCATCTATCTGTCTATTTATTATCTATCTATCTATCTATCATTTATTTGTCTGTCTATCTATCATCTATTTATCTGTCTGCCTATCTATCATCTTTATCTATCATCTGCATATCTATCTATCATCTGTCTGCCTATTATCTATCTGTCTGTCTGTCTATCAATCTTCTATTATCATATCTATCATCTATCTATCTATGTCTGTTTGTCAATCTATCATCTGTCTGTCTATCTATCTATCTATCTATCTATCTATCTATCTATCTATCTATCTATCTATCTATCTACCCATCCATCCGTTTTTGACAGGATCTCACTGCATAGCCCAGGCCACCCTTAGACTTGCAGTCCTCCTTCCTCAGTCTTCCTTGTGCTAGAATTATAGGCATGTGCCACCAACTGTGGGCCCATACCACACTGTAAGCGACCATTATTCATTTTTCTCCTTATACTGGAATTTAGTTTGTGGTAAATTATCCAGTTTATCTCAGTGGTTCTTGAAACATGGTTTTGTTGAACATGAAAATGATTTGTTAACTGTGAGAATGGAGAGTATACCCAGTTGGAGGAAGGACTGTTGTCTAGCTCCAGAATGGAGGACACTTCTTTTCTTCTCAGTGATGTGGTTTGTCTGGTTTCAGATCTAGGCATCTTAGTGGGCAGCAGGAGAGGCTAGTCTTGTCTTGTCCATCCTATCTCTGACCACACTATTTCTCAGGCTGACACTCAACCCAAGGATTGTCAAATAAGGTCACAGAATCATCCCACGGCTTTTAATAATTTGGCATTCCTTTTGTATGAATAATTTATTGTTTCAAAGGCAGGAGCCTATTATCTGTAGTTAGTAAATGCTCAGTGACGAGATGTGCAGTCTTAGGGCTGTTTTCATTAGCGGGTGGTGTCTGTATTGTTGTAGGAGCTAAAATAGAAAAGGAAGTGGGATTGATGTTTTTTTTTAAAGATCATATCAGAGGTAGAAATGATACACCACAGATGAGAATAACACTGGCTGTCTCTTTAAATTTATCCATCGCAAACACCGCACAATTTCTTTGAAATGGGAGCTTACAGTGTTCTGGTGGTTTTTTGAAGTCAGTCATTTTCACTCTCAGAGGAAATAAAGAACTGGTTTGCTTGGTCTTTGAGTCTTGGTCCTACTAGGAATAAGTCAGGATCATCTTTTATTTCTATTTTGGGTTTTAAAGAAAAGAAACCAGTTTTCATTGTGAAAACTTGGAGAACAGTAGATATGTACAGAGGGGACCCAAGCAGCTGTTTTCTCACCAAAGGACTTGCACAGAATGTGACCACACTGCATTGTTCCGCATCATATTGTCTTGGAGCTTGTCATACTCTCTTAAATAGCTTTCAAAGTTATTCTTAATGATTGCTAAATATTCCTCTATAAGGATGTTCCATAATTTATTTCTCTATTGCTTAATAATTTAGTTTCCCCCAATTTTTATCATTGTAAGTGACTCTTTGATCAGAATTTTGACCGTAACTCTTTAATCTGCATTTCTGATTATTTTCTCCATAGTAAGTTCCCAGGAATACAATTATGGAGCCAAATAGTAGGATTTTTTTTAAAATCCTAAAATCCGTTTACATTTGTTATTTATGTATTTGTCTATATTTTTTACTGTGTGGATGTTGAGGCTGGAGGAGCGTGTCAGATGGCCTGCTCTACATGCCCTGCTCCATTCCTGTAAGATGGGGTCTCTCTCTGGTGCTTGGCTGGCAGGCAGCAAGCTCCAAGGACTCTCTGTCTATGCCCTCCACAGAGCTGGTGCTACAGGCAGACACAGTCCCATCTGTCTTTCAGTGTGATGCTGGCGATTTGAGCTCAGGTCCTTGAGCTTGCACAGGGAGCCGTCGTATCCGCTGAGTCATCCCTCTAGCTCCCATCTACGTCTGGTTTTAGAAAAAATGTGTGAGTCTCTCTCTCTTTCTCTCTCTGTGCAATTATCTTTTTTTGTTGATTGTTAAAACTTTTTATATATTAAAACATCTACTACATCTCACATTTTAAATTAATCTGTGCATCTTAAAATAGAATAAGACTAGGTAGGTTCTAACTTATCTCATTTAAAGAAAATGACCAGTCTCAAGCAATGGAGGCATAGCTTATGAAACTGTTTATTAATGTCCGTTCAAAGTCTATATTTTCAACCAACAATAAGTAGATATTTATTAGGTACCCACTATTAGTCCCTGGTCTTATATACAGATATATAACTATATATAATTTTATATATGTGTATCTTTATATACCAAAATATATTTGTTTACCTCATAATTGTTGCTTTCTGTTAATATATATAAAACCTGACATTTTCCTACAATGATAAAATTTCCCATCAACACTTAGACCCTGTGAATATATGCTTGTGAGGAAATAACTATTTGAGGCGGCTCACCTGCTCCAATGTTCACAATCTGGTGAGGAGATGGAAATATATACAGTTAGCTTTAATGCAAGGCAGAATTTGGTAAATGCCATATGAGAATCATAAGCAGAATAGGCTTGTGTAGGGTAGATCAATCTAATTATAGGCAGTCCTTTTGTGGACAGTGAGTTCTGAAATATCTCTAAGTAGTAGCTAATTTATAGGCTCACTTAACTACTTTAAGGCTGGCTCAGCTTTCAGTAAAGAGCATCTCTTTGACAAGAAGGAACTGGGATGACAACAGGGATGTGGATTGTGGAGCAGGAGCAGGGAAGAAATAGAAAGAGAACAATGTTCTAGGTGGAGAGAATGTTGAACAGGAGCAGAAATCTGGACCACGCAAGGCTGTCTGTCTTAGGAAACTGTAAGGGCATTGGTGCATGCAGAGGGTGCAGAACCGTTAGGCATCTCCAGATGCAGACTGACAAGTCAGGATTTCATGTTCCAAGCCATGGGGAGCCTTTGAGGGTTTTTGAGCAGGTGAATGCTGTGACCCAAGCTGGGTGAGACACCTTTCCTGGGGTGGGGGTGCTAAATGAAAGGAAGGAGGAAAGAGAAGGAGGAGAAGAATCCGGTAGCCAGGTTAGGGTATTAAGTGGGATAATTGGAGGATGGTGGAGAGGAGAGAATGGATCTAAGGGGCAGTTTGGAGGTAAAATTGAGAGGATGTGCTGCCTAATTAGGTTGTGGTGAGGGAGAAAGGGAGGGAAGGGAGGAAGATGGGTCCAAGATAAGCTCGAGGTGTAGAGTCTGAGCAATGAGCACAGCCCCCAGCCGGAGAGTGCGTTTCCTTTAATGTGACGCCGGAAGTGGAACACACCTGGTGGGGTTGAATCAAAGACTGTTCTGTTATCCGGAGAAGAGCCTCCCACTTCTGCACTTCTGGAGGTATTTCAGGCACTCTGGCCAGGACAGGTGGCACAGAGGCTCACCACAGTAACTTACACAGCCAAATTCTAGTCTAGGGGACAGAGAGCCCCAGGCTTGACAGCATCAGTGTTTTTACATGGATTTAAGAATTGACTGAAATAATGAGCACAACTCATTTATAGCGCGCCTGGAAAAACGTTGCTCAAGAGCTGTTATTTAGCTAATAATGAGGACTATCTTTTGTTCTTTTGAAAGCTAAGGATACTGATGTTATGTGTAAGCACTGGCTATCCCATTCCATCAAAATAAAGAACATCACAGTGACATTACAGCCAAGCAAGTGGCAGACACTACCTTTACCAGACGATCCAACAGAATGTCACCTCTTGTACCACACCAGCAGCAACAGCTCTTGACGGGGCAAAGAAGCATGAGCTCTTCTGTGTCTAAGAATTAAAAATAATTTGAAAAAGTGTGAACTTTTACACTTGGTTTTCTGTGCTCAGGGAGAAGGCTTAGGGTCCATTTTATAGTATCTATGAACGTTTAATTAAACAGCCCTACACAAAGAACTACAGACAGCTAAGGGATGCTGAGAGCAGGAGAAATAGTCTCCAGGGAAGAGTGCACATATTGGTCCTCTAATACCATAAGATCAGCCATAAAAAACATACATGAAAGTAATATTACACAAGGTGTATTTAGAATAGATATGTATATAACTATAAATATATGCATGAAATGATAATTTAAAAAGAGGCTATAAATTTAAAGGAGTGCAAGGAGGGTGAATAGGCTGGTTTTGAGGAAGGAAACAGAAGATAAATGGTGAGATTGTATTATAATCTCAAAAAATAAAAGAAATAATTAAATCCTAGCACTCGGAAGGCAGAGGCAGGTGAATTTCTGTGAGTTTGAGGACAGTCCGGTCTACAAGAGCTACTTACCAAGAATCCCTTCAAAGCTACTAAGAAACCCTATCTTGAAAAACAAAAACAAAAAAAAAGAAAGAAAGAAAGGAAAAAAAGAAATAATTAAAAAACTATCAAGCAGCAGCCACCACTTGGAGCTCCAGCGTCTCGGGAAAGCATCTCGTACCTGCTCCATGGAGTGTGATTGCCTGGGCAGACTTTGCGTGTGCCTTCTCTCTCCTTGGGCCAGTCAAAAAATATGAAATAGAAAATGAGCGGCAGATGTAAAAAAGCATTTGCTTGTTCAGTGTGTGAATGTGCACAGGGACCACAGCCTGCGTGTGAAGATCAGAGGACAGCTCGCGGGAATCTGCTCTCTCCTTCCACCGTGTGGGATCTGAGGAGCCAACTCAGGTCATCAGATCTGGCAGCGGGCACCTTTACCATCAGAGCCATCTCTTGGGACTTGGAAGTAGAGATTTTGTGAAGACACAGGCAATTATGAGCACTTGAATACGCTTCCAAGACGGCTCATTCCTCATCAATGTCCAATTGCATGATGGTTTTGAGGTTTTCTGTTCTGAGCACCTCCCCCTCTAGGCTCTCCTCTATTAACATCTGGATCTTTTTGGAAGGCAGGAAATCAAAAACAAATTTATTTACTTTCTTGATTTTTTTTTCTACATTCAAAGCTGTCTTAGTTTCTTGTCATTTAAGAAGTGGCTCTTGTTTCTAGCACCATCTCAAAAGTATTTGTGGATGTGGACATCAAAAAGACACTAATGTATTATAACATTGGATAAAATAAAAACTAATCAGTCTCTATTAGTAATAAATAGGGAAATGTAAATAGGTTGGAGGAGAAATTCTTCCCTATGGTAGACACAGAGTCAATCAATGAAAGGAGAATGAAGATTGATGTTGCTAAAAAGAAATCACCATTTTGTAATAACTATTAATAGGCACTAAAATGGTGGATAAAATGTGATGATAAATAGATTTCAAAGCTTCAAAAGATAATCTCACAATATATTCCTCCAATATCCATCAATTAAATGAGGAAAATGGTATTGTTACATTAGAGCAAGTGGCTGAGCCACCTGCACCAGGTGATCAAATGAGCATCATGGTTCATAGGACAAATTGGCATTGCGAGCCATCTGATATGCTCTCCTGGGAAGCGCACAGTGTCATTTTAGTAATATGCCTGCAAAAAATACATATCCCGAATCTTACATAATGGTGAGAATAAACCATAGAAATCTAGGTTCAAGAGAGTTCTCCAAAATAACCAGCCTGTTTCAAAAAATAAGAGCAGAGAAAGAAAAAGAAAGGCTAAGTGACCGAATTAAATTAGACTGAGAAGGCACGGAAGCTTCATGCAATGTGCGATCCCAGATCGGCTCCTGAATCAAGGGGAAGCTTTGATGTAACAGGCATTGCAGGACAATGGTGAAACTGGACTGTGGTACGGAGTCAACAGCACTCTATCAATGCTCAATTTCCTGATTATGCTAACACAGTTGTCAACAAGTACACATTATTGCTCATGGGAAATATATACTGAAGTTTTAAAAAATAGAAGAGGGTATGTGTACATCTCTCAAGAGGCTTAGAAATGATAATATTGTGTATTTAGGAGTTCATGCTCACACATGTATATCTGTAAGATAGGCAGGGAGAATGACACATAGTCTTCTCACTTACTTGACCTTTATCTCAGAGGATAGAGCAATTTGCTGCTTTCAAAATCAAATACTAAGCAACAAGAAGAATGTTGAGTCCAATTCTACTCATTTTCTCTCCTACCATTGTGGTTGTGTTTGTGAGATGATGTGGGTAAGGAGAGTTGCTTTGACATTGATTCTGGGACTGTCTTCTGGATAAATGACTGTGTATCTCTTTAAAGGGGAGACATTTTTTCCCCTCTCTGGGTAATCAGAATGTATTCTTTTTACATATTGCTATTAAGCTCTTGACTTTTGATAGGCAGTATTTTATATATATGCTTTTATAGTTTGGTATTAAAGCCATAAAATTGAACCTTCATATTTGAAGTCTTTAATATTTTTTCTTTTTTTGGGTACGATGAATTTTATTCAGCTTCTTTATTGTTAATTTCTTTTTTGTGGGGGGCGGCGGTTCAAGACAGGGTTCCTCTGTGGCTTTGGAGCCTGCGCTGGAACTAGCTCTTGTATACCAGGCAGGTCTTGAACTCACAGAGATCCGCCTGCCTCTACCTCCCGAGTGCTGGGATTAAAGGCGTGCGCCACCACTGCCTGGCTATTGTTAATTTCATATTGGTCATTCAACAGATAGTAGAAGATCCCCTTGCCTGTCTCTGTGGGAACTCATCCTATTTGATTTCATTTTTCTATATTACTAGTGTTCCCCTCAAAAGGTCAAGAGTGGGGTGTGGTATTCTAATACACCTAAAGACAAAACCATCTCAATTTTTTTTCACTCTGTTTTATCAAGGGTGTGGCTTTAGAACACAGGGCTTTGATTCCAGTTGATCAGGTTGATCTTGGTTTCTTGGACAAAATGCTGCTGACTCTATTGTCTTCCATAGTTTTCACCATGCATCTTACAGGATGGTTCTAGGTTGCACTTTACAAGGTGGTTCTAGGTTTTACCTTACAGGATGGTTCTAGGTTGAGTCCTAAAGGATGGTTCTAGGTCACATCTTACAGGATGGTTCTAGGTTGCATCTTACAGGGTGGCTCTAGGCTGCATCTTACAGGATGGTTCTAGGTTGCATTTTATGGGGTGGTTCTAGGTCGCATCTTACAGGATGGCTCCAGGCTTTAATGGGGAGAGCCATCTGAAAAGTGCACAGCATGGATCTGACCCATACCAGCAACACACGGACATTTTGGCTTTGTTGATCTTTTCACCCATCAATTCTTTCGCAACTACATGAGACAGTGAAGGCTCTGTTTCACAGTTATGGTCATGGTATGACAAGGGCACATACATGTTAAATAGGTTCTGTTTATTCTAGTATGAGGCAGGAGATTCCTTAGAGCCCACACTCCAGTTATGGGGTATCTCTAGGCTTAGACGCAATTTTGAAATTGCCTATCATCCTCCAAAAATCAAACATCGTTTGAACCCCATCTCGAAGCACAGATTCACTGTGGATCTCAGTATTTTTAGAAAACAGTGACCAGGTTCTTTAGGTTTGTATAACTAGGCGGGGGCTTCGACTGCAGCCTTTGCAGCCAGAGAAGAGCAATTCTTTGAGGCTCATTCCCCTGGCCCATGTGCCTTGTGAGTCAGCCTTGCATCAGTGTTCCCAGTGTGAAGATACATGGGGCTAGACACGGGACAGGTGACTCATCATTCCAGCGTTGTCATGGAGAATCTCTGCTTGGCCTTGTTTAGATTGCTGCTTTCTATTCTTTCGCTTTCATTAGTCTCGGGCTTCACTTCTATCTTTTACCTCTCCTTAATTTAGAAGCCCGTTCCATTTTCAGAATAATTATATCACCAATGAAAAACGTTTAAGCAAAATCAAAGTACCTGCCATTAGTGTAGATTTAATATAATCTATACTTTTTTTATCATTTGTACATTCACTGGCTTCCATGACTCATAATCACATTAACTACAGTTTACATTTGGCTGCTTTTCATTGCCTTCGTTCAGTGTGTTCCGGTACTGGGAACTTCATGAAGCTACTTAGCATTTGTCTCCTGAAAGCAAACATTAATAGTCACATCGCCAATACAGCACATTAGAGTACCAGGAAATAGTAAACTGCCTGGTTGTTTAATTACTGGTTGTAATAAAAACAAACTTGGTAATTCCATTGTAATGGCTAATCTTGGTTCTTAACTTGATACCTGGGAAAAGGGAGGAGCCTCAGCTGAAGAATTGCCCCTCTTATATTGACCTGTGGGAATGTCTGTGGGGTATTGTCTTGATAACTGATTGGTGTGGGTGATGGGTATGGATGCCCATCCCACTGCGGGTGGTACCAGCTCTATGCAGGTGTATTAAAGGTGGGCTGTGTTAAAGCAGTGGCTGGGTAAGGAAGAGGAAGCAAGCCAGTACGTCTCATTCCTATGTGGTTTCTGTTCCAATCGCCTGCCTTGGCTTGCCATATGATGGGCTGTAAGCCGAATCAACTCTGTTCTTGCCCAAGTTGTTTTTGGTCAGTGTTCCATCACAGCAACAGAGAAACAAAGAAGAAAAGCAATTAATGTAGTCAATTTACTAATGGGGCCTTAAACCATTTGGGCATTTCCTTAAGATGAATGGCTATTTTATATATTCAATTTGGCTAAAGCCATAACATTCTTACAGAGGCCAATGACAAATCACTTTTTCTTTTGTTAGTTTCCCAGTAGGCATTTTGCTTTACTTGTATATCATTGTATTTGGAGGCCAGCAGCCTCAGAGTGAGTATCTAGAAATCTAGTTAGTTAGAAATCAAGATGCTACTTAATTAGTATGAGTTAATCTTATCTTCATTAGATTCTGAACTAAAGTCAGTTTCAATTTGACCCGAGTCGATGTTTCTAGTTCATTCTTAGTGCTTTCACAGTTGAAAAATAGGATAGTGAGTTCATTTGCAATAATCCTCCTTGGGTCTGTAGTGCTGACAGAACTCTGCGGTGTGGGTTCATGCAGTCAGTGTATTCAGGGCTGATTTCAGGGGAGTGAGACCGGAAGGTTGAGCAGGACACAAAGCTTGGTGTAAAAGTTCTGCCCTTGGCCTTAAAGGCCTACCCTTTTGTCTGGTGCTGAGCTTTGGAAGTCACGAGAAAGATCATGGGTGTGCCCAAGGTGTTCTCAGTCCTGTTTGTCTCCATACCCCATTTACCTATGCTGATAAGGTAGCATGGGGTTTCTTTGTTGTCTTTTTCCAAAGCCACTCCGAGTCTTTGGTCTTTGGGAAACAGGCTTCCTTCTTTACTGTATTACGTGCTGTGGGGTTTATAAACTGAAGACAGTAATAAGAAGATAAAGAAAGGCACAGAAGTTAACTGGCATGGAGCCTGAGAACTGTCAGAAGTGTTCATCACTGACATAGGATTTCTGGGTTAAAATAGCTGGATTGAAGTGGAGGGTTGCAACGTACAGAATAGAGGTTCTCTGCACTCCCAGTCCTGGGGCTGCTTGCTTTCTGTAAATTAAGGATGCATTTTTATCTTAAAGATATAAAAACAGCATAAAAGAAAGACCCAAAAGCTCAATTCTGTGATTCTACTGTTTAGAATTTCTTCTGAAATAGATTAGGAAACAGGGAAGATTTGCTTTTTTACCTAAGTGAGAAAGAACTGATGCTTGCCTTCTATAGAGAAACACCACAATAGCTATCAGTTGCTGAGCTATGATCCAGGAACACAGTATGCTTATTGTTACTTGATCATCCAGAAGCCTCAGGAGGGGGGGGGGTTTCATCTTTCCCACATAGATGGGCAAGGAGAAATCTGGAGAAGCCAGGATGAGCTGCTAGAACCCTTGACTGGCTGGCTGGCTCCCGAGTCCCTGTGCACAATCACTGCCCTCATGGCCTCTCAACAATTAGATAAGCACACAGGTAACCTTCAAGTCCAGGGGGGCTTGCTCAGGCAGTTGAGTAAGAGGGTGACGTCACTATGACCCTTTATCCCATTGATTACCCAGGTCTATTCGACTTACATGGCATTCTGGTATCCTCTGCCCCTCTCCGCTCTATAAACCGACTTTGTTCCTTGCTCAGGCAGTAGGAGGAACCCCTCCTAAGAAAGGAAGTGTCCTCTCTAGGCCCAGGCAGTGGGCACGCTGCCAGTGAAGCTTCTGGGAGAGGCCTTTACTGTGATGGTCAAATTCTTCCCAGAATATTGGGATGAGTGAAGTGGGAAGAGGCTTGTTCTGTTCTGTAGGCTGCCTATACTACCCTCCTCCAGTGGTACCAAGGCACATACTAAGGTTGACATTTTAGCCTTCTCCCTTACTGTTGCTAGCTAGAATATATGATCTGTGTATACATGTTTATGATATGATACATACAGAGTTAAGGATGGATTGGCTGTTGCCTTTCTCCTTTATATTTCCACTCATACACCATTTAATTAAAGGAATGGAGAAACACCTACTTAGAGCCTATGGTCAATACATGAGAGGACTTTTTCATTCTCCTACAGAAATTACCCCCGTCAAGTCAATGAAATGGGGTTACAGAACATATCAGCTCTGCTTAAATGAAAGAGATAGTGAACATATCTCCTGCTCAAAGACAAGTTTGACTTGATGTTTTTAGTAAACCTGAAAATATTGATTTCTTGCAAGAACCCTTCAGTAAAGTCTTAACCCATCTATCTCCTTGCCCATAAATTAATTCTGGTAGTTTTGAAGGTAAAAGGAATAGGCCTTCTTGGTGCTGTGGGTAAGGAAGAGATGTTCCTTCCCTCTCTCCCTTGTTGCCTATGGCAGGTAGAAGAGCTGACCCTGAGGACATAAGAGTTGGGAGAGTGTCGGGCCTCATGAGGCCTGGGCATGAGGCCTGGTGTAACTTCCTAAGCCTAACTTAAGTTTGGTGAGGCCTAGTGTAACTTCCTGAGCCAAGCTCAAGTTTGGAGACCTGTCTCTGGTTACCCAACCTAGGCCTGCCTCTGCCCAGCCACCGCTAACTGGCAGAATGTTATTGGCCCTTATTCCTTGCTCCACCCCCATCTCAGCCTACATAAGTTCCTGCCTGATGCAATTAAATGAGATCCCGCTTTGATAGCCTCCTGACTCAGTGGGTGTGTCTCTCCCTAGTGGCCAGGGCGGGTAGGGCTGAGTTGTTTGACACTGACCTTCCCGCTCAGCCACAGGGAGAGTCTGGTGGGTCCCACGGGAGAGCTGTCCTTGCTCCTCACCAGCTGCAGCCCTAGGAGAGTGGCACCTGCACCTTGCCTGGTTAACACAGTAGAGCTGGTCCTGATGTTGTAGGTGTGGGAGAGCGAACCCTGAAGACCTGAAAGCAGAACTGGCCCCACCCCTTGCTCCTCCCTGCAAGGGGTGGACTAGCCTGGGTTATGCTGTGGGGTTCACCCTGGTGGTGAAGACAAAGGAGAGCTGGCAGGCTGACCAGCCCTGCAACTACCCGGGCCCATGTAAGCAGAGGCCTACACGTTTGTTTGCTTCTTGGCCACCCAGACTCAAAATAAACACACAGAAGCTACATTAATTACAGTACTGCTTGGCCAATAGCTTAAGCATATTTTGAACTAGCTCTTACATCTTAAATTAACCAATTTTTATTACTTTATATTTTACCATGAGGCTTGTGGTTTACCAGTAAGGTTCCAGGGCATCTGTCTTCTTTGGCAGCTACGTGGTGGTGTTTCCTTGACTCTGCCTACTTTCAAAATGCTCTAACTCTGCTTGGAATTCCCACCTTACTCTATTCTGCCCTGCTGTAGGCCAAAGCAGCTTTATTCATTAACCAATGATAACATAACAAATTCACAGCATACAGAGGGGAATCCCACATCAGGTCCAGAACCAGGCTTATGAGTTGGCCCACCCAACATCCACCCCATCTATGATCTGCTGGAGCACATGAAGATTGCAGGATCTCCATAAAACAGGGAAGCACCATGATATTCAAGAGGAGTCTCAGGAGAGTCTACAATCGATAGTATTACAGAAACCAGAGACCTTGAACCAGACTTGAACCAATGACTCTTTGCAATGAACACTTGAAAGTAAAATTATATGGACAAAAATGTTTACTGTGAGACTCACTGAGTCACACTACTGTTTCTATAACAAGATGTTTCTTTCTTTTTCTCTTGAATTTTATTTTTTGGAGGAGTTTTGCAAGGGCAGAGGGTGGATGCAAAGGGACAGGGAAAGTATGGAACCCAGGGTTTGATTTTTAGTACTGAGGGAAAATGAAAAAAAAGAAAAGATAATATAACTTTGTTACCCTTTAAAAAAATCATCATTTCAAAATGTAGTATATAATGTACAATTTGATCATATTCACCCTCCAACTCCTTTTGGAGTTCACTTTCAGTTTCCTGTAGGTGCATTTTTGTAGCGCCATCCACTGGAGCATGAGCAAGGGCCACATCCCTGAAGATAACCCCACCAGCCAGGGATTGCCAATAACTATTCAGTAAGGGTGGAGCCTTGTGAGCCCCTCCTCCACCCAGGCTAGAATGTTGGCTGGCTTGATCATGTTCTAGTCTTGTATAGACATCTACAGGCACTATAATTTTATATCCTTAAGTTGTTAACACACACACACACACACATATACTCACATATATATGTAATTTATATAAAAGAATCTAAAAGAAATTTCCCTTCCTTTCTTTTAAGGTAGAATATTGAAAAATTGATCTGAAATTAATCTGGAAAAAGCAAACACATTGAAATAGCTAGGAAAAAATAATTTAAAAAAGAGAATTCTTATGATCAGGACCAAGTTTAACCAAGAATCTCTAGGAGTTTAGTGGGTCAATACATTAGACCTGAATAGTCTTGGTGCAGTAATAAACATGAAATTAGATAAGCTGGGATCTTAAAGAACAGACTTGAGAATACCTAATAATACGATAAGATGGGCATTATGTCATTATTAAAATACAGCCTTGAGAAACCTGACACATCCATTGAAAAGTTGTATTCCTTTCTCATATTTCATACAAAACAAATTTCATGTGGGTTAAAAATATTAAAATACAGGTGAAACTGAAAAAAAGAGCTACAGAAAAATTCATAAAATTACAGAAAGTGTCACAAAATTTCAGAGTAAAAACTATTCAATATTATTGGTTCTGAACACCAGGTTGGATGGACATTGGTTTATTTAGAGTTTCAGAATGGCAAAGTAGATAGAACATAAGCCCAGGTAAAATATCAGTGATAGACCAGCTCAGGTGATGCTACGTATCACAAAATGTAAAGGTAAGAAGCTCTGTCAAGTACACGACCCAAGAGGGCAATTCAATTAGGCAATAGGATGACCAATAAATAATTCAATATTGCATATAAACGAAGAGATGCAAATTAAAAACAAATCAAATCATGTCAAATGGTAGAATATTTTTAATGTTCAAGGACAGAGAGATATAGTCAGATCCAAATTATCCAAATTATGGAAGGATATACTTTTTGACTTGGAAGATCTATTTTTGGAAGTATATGATGAAGATACAATATTTATGCTATGTGCGCAAATGTGTTTTATTTATTGGATTTTAAAATAATAGTGACTAGTTAGCAATTAATAGCTGCTTGGAAATACGAGATTTTTACACTAACAGAATACTGCCAATATGACTACATATGTATTTAATAGAGAGTCACTATTCTTAGGTTTAACCAAGAAAAAGAATGACAGAATATGTCTTAGTATTTTGCTAAAAGATACTTATATAACCTTATGAAGGATGTTTATGCAGGGTAAACATCTAATTATTAATAAAAATTACTCTTAAGAAGGACTAGATCATGAATAGTATATATAATTTTATAGTTTCAGATTTTAAAATAAAATTTCAAAATATCTACTGTCAATGTACAATTTTGACATAAAATTTTCCTGGGGAAAGCCAAAGTCCCAGTACTTATATGCAGCTCCTTTGAGGACCTGGTCCCAGCCCCAGCCTTCCTTATTCTGCCCCTGGCCAAGACCCAGTACTAAGTTCCTTTGTCTTTTTGTCAGGGCCTCTGAGAAAGCCTTGAATTGGTCTAGCTCTCAACACTCTGCCTCCTCTTCCTCAGTGTTTCCTGAACCTTGGGAGGAGTGTTGACATAGAACTCCCATCGATGACTTAGCACTTGTAGGCACTTATTTTTGGGACTTTAAATAGAAATGGATTTTTTTCATTAACTACTAACCACTGCAATAAAAGCTTCTCTGAATAAGACTGAGAGCAGTACATTTATGGTTATAAACATAAATATTTAGAAGGCAGCTTGATAATATGGGAACACACACCGCTCCCCTAATTACAACATTTGGCTGGGGAGCTGGGTGCTGGGGAACACACACCCCTCCCTCCGTCTATATACAACAGTTTGGCGCCCATCGTGATTGGCTGACCCCACGTAAAACCTGAGGGGGCTTAAAAAG
>JAQHUG010000039.1:5949492-5976235 GCA_028555095.1 Dicrostonyx torquatus | reverse complement strand
CGGGAAAAGGCTGATGATAATAAGCCAGGCAGAGTTTAAATGAATCCAGTTTGTCATGTGGTTATTTCGGGTGCAGGCAGCCGCCAGCCGCTGAGCGGGCCAGCGGCTGGGGGCTTGGAAGCTGGGTGCGGGGAACAAACAACACGCACCCCCTTCTCCCCCCTATTTACAACAGTTTGGCGCACGCTCCCCTCTCTCCCCTATTTACAACACAGATAAACAGATCACAGTGTAGTACTGGGCCAAGCTACTGGAGACCAATCCAAGAGAGGGAGGAGCAAAGAGGGTCAAGACCATGACGGTGATACCCACAGAAACAGCTGACCTGAGCTAGTGAGAGATCACTGACTGAACTGATAGTGGGGAATCTGCATAGAACCAAACTAGGACAACTGAATATGGAGGACAGTTGTGAGGCTTGGGCAGTCTGTGGGGCCACTGGCCATGGGACCACTAGCACTTGAACTGCTGTCTTTAAGCACATACTTTTGGGAGGAATAGCTTGCTCAGCCTAGATATAGAGGGAGAGGGGGGATGGTGGTGGTGGTGGTGGTGGTTGTGGCTTGGTCTTGCCTGGAAGTGAAGTGTCAGAATTTGTTGACTCCTCATGGGAAGCCTTACTTTTTCTGAGGAGTAGATGGAGGTGGGGTGGAGGGAAGGGTGGGATGGGAGGAGGGGAGGGAGTGGGAACAGGGATAGCTATGTGAAATGAGAAAAGATTGTATTAAAAAGTTCTTAATTAAAGAAACCAAAAAACATATATTTGTGTTTTTGCTCCAGTGTCTAGGTACCTGGAATTATAATAATGGAGGTGATTATATGTTGATATGTGGTCTTATCTTTGCTTGCGTTCCATTCTTTGATTCCTGTTGCCCTCTCTGGATCTTAGGCTGTGGATTGTCTGGTAGATAGTGCTTCTGTAGATTGGTAGGTGGCCGACAGAAACAGAGATGGGCTGGGAGAAAAGGTTGAGAGCTGCTTTGATAAAGAGCAAGGGGGTGCTGTAGGAGGAGGGGCTCCAGCAAATAGGTTGTAATAAAGCAAAGAATAATCTTAGAGACGGGTAAGGGAGGGCTAGGAGGACCCTGGGTCTGAACTATGAGTTGTAGTCTCCATCAGACAGAGTTGAGATAGGAGGGGGGGACACCTGAAAATCGGTTGCTAGAGGGCTGAGGGTGATGCTGGAGAGATCATAATGGAGGACAGAGAGGAGAGAGAAGCCTTGGTGTGTCCATGTCTGGTGTGGGAGTGTTTCTAGATTTCTGGGACTGGCACAAAGGAATGGGAATGGCCGGAAGTGCTGATGGGCTCACAGGAAGGAGGAAAGCGGCTTCTACCCAAGGCTCAATCGCATCTCCAGGGAATGGTAGTATTGTGGGATGAGGAGCACCGGCACGTGGGAGGCTACAGGGCTGCAGTCAAGACGGGCAGAGTCATAATGGATAACAGGGAGAGAGCGAAAAAAGTCTCAAGTATCACATCGTTCAGTTCCCTTCGGTCGAAAACGAAAACATGGGGAGAGGAGATCTGGAAAACCCACACAGGGTGTGAATAGATAATTTGGAGAAATGCGTTTTGAAGTTTTCAATGCACCTTGACAGAAACAGACAACACAGAGCTGTGTGAAACAAGGAAGCCTGGCCATCTTTGCCACTACCCCTTGTCGGGACTGTCTTGACCCTTTACCTTGATTCTTTTTTTTTTTTTTAACTAGGTCTGACACATGTCCATCCACAGTGGAATCACAAGCCAGTTTTAATTGATGAGTTAGAAGGGATTATTAGATTTGGGAATCCCTGACTAGAAAGCATAGGCTTCTAGAAGATCCTATGCAGGCCCCAGGCCTCATCCAGCTCTTGGATTTGACACAAGAGCTCTTCCCGAGGCCTGGCTCCCTCATGTCATCATTTACTGAAAGGCACGTGACAGTTGATTTCTGCAAGCAGCCTCTGTGAGAGTCTTGATTCCACCAGGATGACTGCTGTTTCAACAGACGCCAAAATTTCAATTTTCCTTCCTTTCTCAAATTAAAAGGGTCTGGGAAGCCCTCATTTACCCTGTTAGTTCTTGGCTGCTTTCTTCCCCTTCGCCGGCTTCCAAACCTCTGCTGATGCCCACAGTGGGTAATTAGTAGAACAGTCTAGCCATTGATGGTGTGTACGTACGTCGAGGTGTCTTACGTCTCTTTTGTGATTGTCAGTGTGTGCATCTGAATATGTGCCTCGAGGCTACGATCCTCAGCGTTCTGTGATGCATGACAGGTAGTCGTGTATGGAGGAAGACTCTTGACGGGGTCCTAGGATCCTACTTCCTGCTTCTCCTGCCTCTCTGATTTTCAATTCTTCTCCCTTTTTCCTCCTCCTTCCCCTCCTCCTCTTTGTCTTTGTGATCACTCTCTTTTTTTTTTTTTAAAACAAGAGGCAAGACTGCATTCATAATAGCAAACAGAAATGCCCACAGAAGCAAGGTCGGTAACACCAACAAGTGAAACAGGCTATGATATATTTTTCTCTTTCTTTCTTTCTTTCTTTCTTTCTTTCTTTCTTTCTTTCTTTCTTTCTTTCTTTCTCTCTCTCTCTCTTTCTTTCTTTCTTTCTTTCTGTCTGTCTTTCTTTTTTTGTGGTGGTAGTGGTGGTTTGTTTGTGGGTTTTGCTGTTGCTTTGGCGTGGAGTCCATCCTAGGACCATGCACAAATTAGGCAAGTACTTTACCACTAAACCATTCTCCCAACCCCAAAACGGATTTTTCTCCAAAAATAAATCATTTACTTTTAACCAATTCCTCACATTTGGAAAGCAATATAGATATTAGGAACTATTGTGTTTTTATGAGCATGGGAAAGGGGGTCCAATTTGAGAGGAGATGGAGTGGAGGCATGGGAGGTTAATATGATCAAAATATATTGAACACATCTATGAAATTTTTGGAGAATAAGTAAAATATATCAAAAAGAAAACTATATAGTACAGCAGTAGTAATGAATGGTAACTGGTCCTGTGGGGTACAAAAGGGAATGGGGGGACCACGGCAAACTGCTCATGATGAGTGATATCCTCTAGATCACTAGTGCTGGGTTTCACAGTTTCAAGTCCTCCAGAAGGATCAGGAAAGCCAGTTTCGTCTTAAATTTTCTCTGTTTAAGTGTTGGAAAGTAACACAAGCAGACCCGAAGGGCTAGCCCGGGAGCTTCAGCTTTGCATTTCTGGCCTGCAGCTGGTCCAGGTCCCTCATTACTTAGTCCTTCTACTCCGGCTGACACAGGTGCTGCTCCCGCGTGAGCGCGCGCAAGCCGGCGTGGGGGACTGCCAACTTTCCTGAATTCTGTTTTAAAGGAAATTCCCATTTTATCAGGGGAGGACGCGAGTTATTGAAGCCCCTTCCAAGATGGTCAGGGCTGAAATAATGCTGTAGACAGAAGGGGTGACATTACACACCAAGCGGCCTATGCTTTCCTGGCACGGCTCGCAGATCGTGAACCCGCAGGTTGGTAGAGGGACAGTGGACGGTGTGGTGTGTTAACGGATGACCTCGCCAGCCGGAAGCTGTGTGGGAGTAAGTATAGAGTAACAAATGAAGAAATGAAGGGGGCTTCGCAGGAGGGCTAGCTGGTGAACAAAGGGACCTCCCTTTGATCTGGCCACAACGAGGCGATAGGAACGAGGCCGTTCCACTCACACATGGCTCTGCCTGGAGGACTGCACATTTGTTTTCAATTTTAACAGTTACATCGCGCGCTTTCATTACAGCATTGTCTAAGATAGCGCCGAGGCCCTAACCGTTGTCATTTATCTTTTGTACTATATAATTCGGAGCCGCTCAGGCCAGAAGAAAACATCTGTACCGAGAGGCTGAACTCGACACAGGTTTACACTGCTACACCGAGCCTGCTCGCAGGTCAGCCTCCTCATAAACTTCGTTAGCACGGTTGGCTTTATTCATTCTATTGGACACATTAAGCTTCCGTATCTTGGCATGAAGGACACAATATTGCAGCATATTGGCAAGCTCATTTGCTTCTCCCAGCTAGTGTTGTGTCCAAATATCAATCCCCAGGGATAAACACGTGTGTATCGACGGCAGGAAAATGAAGCTGAGCAGCAGGTGGCCTTTTGCCGCCTAATGAACGTGGCAATCTGTTACTATCACTGCGGCGCTGTTCACCAGACAATTAGGCAACTAAGCATGTAATTATTCAGGCCAATGAGGAGAGGCTCTCCTCTAATTTCATCTTTTCATTGCTGTTTACTCACCCACACTCCCCTCATTAGCGAGAGATTTTCCAGTCTATGCTAATTGGTTTCAATAACATTCATTTCGGTTGAAAGAGGACGATTCCGTTAATTGAGAATCGAAAGGATCTTTTCATTTTGAGGGCGTCCTGCTCTGGAAATCTGCATACTCTCAACAGGTCTGAGCTAATGAAATTAAGTCACACAGCCATCAGTGGCGTAATAGACATAAAGTCATTTATTTTCATTGAAGCATGTGCTATCGTCCAGAACAATTAATGCCGCCCGAGGAAGAATAGATTGAGGCTAAGCGAGATGCTTTCCCTCCCAATGGCTTCTTTAATTCCTGGTTTAAACCCTTCTTCATTTGGTGCCACTCTCGAGGCGTCCGACGCAGAGAGCACCTTTTTGTGAAATGACACATATTTGATTTTACCAGTTGTGTAGGAAGAGCAGCATCTCCCGCGGCCACCCCGACGCATCTCGACTGTTTGAGGCGCGGCTTTGCCCCATTGGATTCGAAGCTGAACATGTTTGCTTTTACACCAAAACCATTAGTCACTCTAAAAAAAGAAAAAAGTGTAGTGTCACTGTGTGGCTTAGAATCGCGCCAAGTCCTATGTCACAGCTCTCACCATCTCATGGGCTATGGCATGCAGGCACTGGGGGACAGGCTCCAGGAAAAGGTAGGGACAGAATTTTTAAGATATGCTACTAATAACTATCCTCGTATAGAAATCCCTCCAAATAAATGAAACAATGAAAGAAAAGAAATCTCAGGTATAAAAGAAATGAAAGCCTGTGTTTCGTGTCCCAAGTCACAATTCCACATCCACGAGATCAGAAGTCTCATGGATTTCCTTGTCAGTAAGAATTTATTTGTTTTAAAAGCCATTGTCTTCCCACTTTAGTGCGCACATAGTGCTTTCATGCATGCAAAGATGTACCCGTATCATGACACTCTCCCCCAAATTCTCATGTCTTATTTAGTTGGTATTTTTTTAATGGAATAATCAATATAAAACCATTTGGGTTGCTGTCAGACTAGCTGCCTGTGTGTAAAACTCCTTTCTCGTACCTAAGAAGCAGAATTCTGCTATGGCCACTAGACTACAGAGCAGGCCGGCCTCTTTCTAGAAGCTTGTATGGATGTCGGTTGGTCGGTGGGTGGGTGAGTGGGGGTGGTGATTTATGCAAATGCTATATCTATTTTTTTTTTAGTTAGATTCAAAAATGCATAATGGGGACAGACTTACAAAATAATACACTGCATGGCGTTATGAATATTTCAAAGAATTATTTCTCTATTTTGTGCATAGCTCCGAGTGCTGACATTTGATTTATAGCTGCATGGATGTACCTGGGGTTGCTAAGGTTACCCAGTTTCATTCACCCATAGATATTTGAGATCTACATAATGCCATCACATCCTCCGCCGCATCTCAAAGTGATGTTGATAAATGGTGCCTTCCTTAGATGATATTTCCATTTAGATGTGATATATCTCATGATTTCTGTCTTTTAAAATATTGTGGTTGATGAAATTTTACATTATGTGCATATACAGAAAGCAGGGATACATATTTTTTCAGTTTTAAAGGTTCAAAAAACTGAGTGGCTCTCCCCTCCCCCTTCCTGCCCTGCACCTATTCCCATATGTTCGGGCTTACTGTGACTAATATTGAGTTCTTAAAAAAAAAAAAAAAGAAAGAAAGAAAAGAGAAAAAGCCTCCACGTTATTGTTTGTCTTATGTTTAGAGATATAACAAAAGACCGGCCAGTCACCTGCAATCGTTTTTATGATGTCTCATATCTTTGCAACAAAAGCCCAAGCTTTTCTAAAAATGAAAACATCTTTTGAGGTTTGGATGACAAACCTACAGAAGTTATCTTTGCCAACAGATCTTCATAGAAGTAACACTTAGAAAGTTTTCTACATATAAGATATGTGTGTGTGTGCACATGCAATTTATATTTTCTGATTGCTTACACGCGATCGCTGACCTTTCAGCTCATAATGGATCCCAGTCCATGAAAGAGCCTGCTGCAGGCTTTCTTAACTTCAAAGGAATAAGGGATTAGACGTATGGAAGAGGACAGTTAAAAACTCAAAATAACCATAAATTTTTGTGAGGAGAATAGATCTGGCTCCATGGGGCAATAAACTTGCTGGTGGGGAGAGATGAAGACTTATGAAAAGCCACGAGCCCCACCTTATGAAGAACTAATCTGAGGATTATATGGTTTTGTTTCTCCTTAACCAGCTGGATTGAGTTCTGTAAAATTAGTTTTTTATTTCCTCTCATCTGAGTGAGAAAAACAGGTACGAAGCAGACTGGAATGATGAAATGCAGGGAGGATTTATAGGGGCCATGGCGAAGGCCTTTGGACCGGACTCTTTGGAAGGAAACAGACAGGCTGTCTAGGAGTAAAAGATGGGGCGTGAAAGAGGGTGGGGCACTTGGCGTGGGGGAGGAGGGGCCACTGGACCACGGAAGAGCCTGTGGGGAGTGACAGGACGGGGCAAAGGTTGGGAGTGGCCAGGGAAAGAGGAGGGCCCACTTGCTCGGTTTCTGCTGTGATTCTTCTTCGATACCAATATGATAGTTTGTACATCTGCTTTGTTGAGATGCAAAGGACCAAAAATAGTTTGGACGGATTTGCTGCCAATATTTAAAGACTAAAAGTGCTTGTATTTGGAATTTATTTAAAGTCAGATCTGGCGTTGCTGGATCGGGCCTTCCAGACCAAGCGTCTGTATAGACAGAAAGCTGGGAACCCTTCATGGGCTTGCGCTTCTCTAAACCATGTCATTTCTCCTCTTCCACCCAAACTCCTTTACAGACATCCCTGGCTCCCTTGGCTGGGCGGATAGGCTTTTGCTTGACACCTGGGCTCATGGGGGCTTTGTCACTCGGGATTCTGCGCTGTGCCTGGGCCTGGGGGGACAGTGCAGGGTGTGATTTCAGTGAAGAGATGCTAGTGCATCGTGTTTGCACATACAAGCTTGCCCTACATGGAAAATTGAGAGATCTTTTAGGAAAACACTAGTTTAATTTATTTTTTTGGTTTCTGGTGCCCTCAGGTCAGTAAAGCGTGGGTAAAACACTGCTTCAACACTGCACATGCTCTGTGAGGCAGAGCGTTTTATCATCTTAAGGAAAGAATTGTACATTTGAGAGATGCAGGAAAATGGCCCGTATTTCTCTTTCTTGCTCTCCCTCCTTCCTTTCTCTTCTCTGCTATGATGACCCTGATTTTCCTATGTATCTGGCTCACTTTTGCCCTCTCCTGTGCCTTTATTTGTCTTTCCGAGGGCTGATTCCTCTTCTCTTCATTTCCCACAACCCATCTTCAAACTGGTGATACCCTTTTTTGGTCACTGTTTGGCTAGGATTTTGGAGGAGAAATTAACTTTAATTGTACACTCATTTTAGTGTTCAATTCAAAATTCCTGTATAAAATCACATACCTATAAAAAATTTCTCAGGCCTTGGCACCAAGGGTCTTGGGTTGGTGTTCTATTCCTACCTTGTTGTTGTTAGCACTGTGACCTTGCATGACCTCCTTAATCTCTCTGGCCTTAGGGTCCTCATTTGAGACCTGGAAATAGTCATAGCACTCACTCACACCACTGCTTTAAGGACTGAATGGGCAAATACGTGAACAGTGCTTGGAACATGCTGTCAATGATGAACAAACTCTAGCTGCGACTACATCAGTCACTTGTTTTTTTGTTACTCCCAAAGCATTGTGGGTGGTCCTAGCATTAGTAAGTCACAATTTTCTAAACACTTTTGACTCTCTGGGCATAAAAATCCATCCTTTTGCGAAGAATGTATTTAGGATGGGTTGAATGAGGAAGAAAGATAACTGCATTTGTTGTACTATGTTCAAAGGGTTGTCTGGGTATTACTGATGATGTGTCATGTATCACGCTCTTCTAGAAGTCTCTCGAATGGTCTTTTACATACAAATTTAATCCTTATTATGCAGTCCGGAAACCCAAAAGACTCTGAGTATTTAACTTTTTTCCTTCATAATCTTTGGATCAAAATTTGACTTCATCTAGTGGCCAAATGATTTGTGAGTGGGTAAAGACTCTTGTGAGACTTTACCTTCTGTTTAGTATAATAGTCTCTTTGCTGCAAGATATGGACATATTTTATAATGGAATAGTCTTCCAGGTCCCATCTGATACGCTCTCTGATACATGCACTTAATAGTGTTTCTAAATTCTGAATGCCAAAGTGATCTGTGTCCAAGGGTTTGTGACTGTCTACCCAATCTGTGCTCTATTTGACCAGAGGGACACTTTTACTTGTTTTTCTTTCGGAAATAAGGTCTCATATAGTAGCCCGGATTCATGTTGGACTCACTGTGTAGCTGAGGATGACCTTGAACCACTGATCCACTTGCCTCTACCTTCTAAATGCTAACACTTAGAAGTGTGTGGCACCCCACAAACTTCTGCAGCTGACTCCTCCTCTTCCTCCTTTAAGCCAATCTTTGCCTTTTGCATTTCAATCTCAGTCCTGTAGACTACCCACTAGTTGATCAGTATTTATTGAATGCTTACTTATTTGTTAGATGTCATCCTAGCTTCCAGACACAATGATGAGAAATATAGTCTTTGTTGTCATTGACATTATGTTACACTGATCGATGACATCAGGTGAAAGAATAAGACTACCTCTGCACTTGAGGAAAAATAAAGTTAAACGTTGGAGTAGAGAATTACTCTGTATGTGTATGCACACACATACACACATGCACATAGCTAGAGCTGGTGGTTAGGGAGATATCTCTGATGAGTGACTTTTGGGAAGAAATGATTGAAACAAATCAGCCATAAAAATAACTGGAAATATGTACTTCAGAAAGATCAGACAGCAACAGGAAAAGTCACAAACCAGAATGTGACATGTGTATTTGCAGCAATGTTAGGCAGGTACGAGACATATAATTCTGTTGAAGACCTTTCAGGGCACAGAAAGCATTTGGATTTTATCCTCTAGGTAATGATATCAAGCGGAGGATGCTAACCATGAAAGTGACAGAATGTGTTTTGTGTCTTCAAACTCTTACTCTGCTGAATATTCATATTCATCTCTCCCTCTCTCTACCTACATATCTGTTTATCTATCTCTCTATCTATAACTCTCTACCATCAATTTCTATCTATCTATCTATCTATCTATCTATCTATCTACCTACCTACCTATCTACCTACCTACCTACCTACCTACCTACCTATGTACCTATCTATCTGTCTGTCTGTCTATCTATCATCTCTATTGGTCAAATGCACAGCTCACTTGCAAGCAACAGAACCCCCAATCACGTGACTATAGTAAGTTGGCTTATTTGTAAGCTATTTGGTGAAGGTGCACGGAAGTGTGGAGCAATCCAAGGCTGATTTGGAGGTTCAGTTAGATGAAGAACTCTGTCCTGTTCAGCTTCTTGGTCTATTGTCCCTAGGGCTAGCCATATTACTTATCATACCCGAAAGAGAAACAAAATCTTCAACTGTTGGCTCTACATTGTAGGCAGCAATTGTGGGAAGACTATGAATAAATTATCTTTTAAGGAAGGTGCTTATTATTAATTTTTAGATAATACTTTTCATTATTTGAAGATTCCATATATTTATACAATGTATATTGATAATATCTATCTATTATTATATCCTTCTCTCCAATTCCCCCAAGTGCCTCCCCAATGTTTTCCCACCTTCAAGTCCCACACCTCTTATTTTTCATTGACCAGAACTTAGTCATATATCTACACTTAATAGCAATGAGGAAGCAGACAGCTAGATTTCCTCGAGCTCATCGGCCAGCAAGATTAGCTAAATTAGTGAGTCCTGATTCAAGACCCTGTATTAAAAACTATGATGAAATGCAATTGAGGAAGACTAATTAGGAAGATTAAGTCTCTGGCTTACACACACACACACACACACACACATCCATATGCCTGCATAAATACATATATATACATATATATATATATACCCACACAAACATATTACATCATATACATAACACATACACACATGCTCCTATAGATTTGCATAGATATATGCATATACATACTCAGACAAACATGTACATAATTCACACACACACACACTAAATTAATGCCTAGAGCACCAATCTCAAAAGTAAATATAGAACAAACGTGTGTTTTAGTTCCCTAAAGGAGTCCTCCTGGAGGTCAGGGTCATCAAGCACTATGCTTAGGCAGGAGTGGGCTTTTCATAGGTCAGGTCTCCTAGATCCCAGGACCAGTTTTCATTTTTCCTCTATTCTTTCTTACTTTTAAAAATATTCATGCCCTGATGAGCAACAAATTCCCTAGAGCAGAATGGCGATGACCCCATGGAGCACCGGGCTCTGTTGATGGGAATTGCTTTTACCTTCTGGAAAGGGAACAGGCCGCAAAGGATCAATCTTTGCTCTGTTGTATCTCTTTCAAGTTGAACTGCATCGGACAATGAGTGGATTAAAAAAAAATTCCTGCGGCCTGGTGTGCCTCAGATGCATTTGCCAATTTTAACATCATTCCCCGAGTTATATAAAACCTGAGAATACATGCTCGAGCCTTCTGGAGGGTGAGCAGTTGACTTCCTAGGCAGGGATCACATGCGTGACAAATCTCCTCAGAGATGCATTTTGTAAGCGAAGTGAAGAAATCATTAGCAAAGCAATATTTGAAGAAGCAGACTGGCCCTGTTCTGAAGGCAACTCTAGTTTAACCTTTAAAAGCTATCATTTTACTTAGCAGGCTGCTTATTACAATTACAGTGTTTTCCTTGGCCCCCGGCTCCATTAAACATATGTTTTATAGCAAGTTCTCAATTACATTCTCCTGACAGGCTGGCTCATAAGGCCATGTTATAAAGTAGGGAGACAGAGAAGCGGGAAACAGCCCCTCATTAAGTTTATAGTTTTATTACCTTGTTTAGGGCACTTTTTCTTCCTTTCCTCTCACCGACTTTCTTTGGTGACATTTAATTTATAAGAATCAAGGGGACTTTCTTGTACAACTCTTTCCCGTGACTGGTGAACTTGCGTGTTAGGGGCATTTGAGGGATGGGGGTGCATTTAATATGACACGCTGGTCCCTCTTCCCTGCCTCTTCCCCTTAATGAGAATTGTTCTTTGGCCTCCGAAAGGCCATCAGGAGGTCAGAGCCTTTTTTGGCGTGAATGTCGGCGGACTGTACCTTAGGGTCTAAGGACTGGTTGCTCTTAGATGGAGATGCGCTCTTCCTAAGCTTGCAAAACGCACTTAGATGGACAGAGCTTTAATAAATGATGCGCGGTACCTCGTCCAGCTGGCCATCTCTGCTGATCTGCGGGAGACAGTTGCTCGCAGCAGCCCACAGTCAGCCTCCTGGAGAGGCGGAACTGGCCCTCTCACCACGGCACTCAGGTCGGCTGAACTATTTTAATTTACAGAACATTACACACGCAGAAAATATATTTATATCTCCCTGCCCCGACAAGGGAATTAAATCAGCTTGAATTTATGTAAAATGTGTTATCATTATTGGACAGGGCAAGAGTATTGTGCTACGAGGCACAGGCATCATCTGGCCACTGCTAATTATAGGCATGTAAAACATGGCTGGTGGTTGCTTCTGAACCCAGACAGAATCCGTGGATGTTGATTATGAAGAGCTATTATGTATTGATAGGTTAGGATTTATTACTGCAAGTATCAACCAATTGCTCCGGATTGGATGGTAGTCAGACACTGGGGAATCGCTCTTGGAGCTGTTAGAACAGGGTAATCTATCAGGAGGAGGGGAGTATATTCTATCAATTAAGGAACAAGCAATTCTACTGATTTGCTATTGGCAGACTAATAGAGGTAATGGGTTTTCCTAGACAGTCCAGGTACTGAACAGCCGAGTTGGGGAAAATAGTGACATTAGACAAATAGAAGGGCAGTTCATTAAACCTGAATGAAGGCTGTGATGGGGCAGGACCGCAGGGCTCTAGGCTCAGTCAAGTCCACAGGCATGTGATGACGCTTCTGTCTTTACGCATGCAGCAGACGGATGCTTGCGGATGCTCATAGGAAGGCATCTTAGCGTGCTATATCAGTCAGCTGGTGCTCCGTGATGCTGTCTTAAACACCTCAACATTTCAGTGGCTTGAATGAAAGATATTTATTTTTCTTGCTAATAGGTCATGGCTGTTTGACTGATCTTGGCACAAGCTGCAGGTTGTGTTTGGCCCTCTGCCATGTTTCACTCTAGAGCTGGCTTGATAGAATGGTGGCTAGCCAGAGTATGTGTATGCTTTTGGCAGACAAGCAAGAGACCCCCCCTAAGTCAAATGTCATTTAATCTGTGGGAATGTCACGCCCACCAACATTCCACTGGTGTGGTCACATGGGCAATCCCAAGGTGTATGCATTAGCACCACCCCTGGGTGTGCAGGTAGGCTTCTATCATGGGAAAGGAAAACAATGAAGCCAGTGGCCATATTCCATTCTCTTGGTTGAATGAGCTTTCTGTGGCTGAAGCTGCCACGAATTGCTTTCTCCTCCCTCTTTGTCCACCACATCACAAAGTCACAGTCCGTTCCTTTAACCCAGAAGCACTGCTTGCTTGTTCTCTCTTGTCTCCCCTTCTGTGGGCACTTGTTGAATTAACACATAGTGAAGGATGTCTATCAGCATGACTTACAGATGATGAGCAAAAGCTTGTACTAATGCCACCCATTACTGCAGGAGTCATTCCGGTAAGTCCCTCTGTTCTTCTAAATCTGGCTCAAAACGACTCCCCTGAGTCAAAGGCTGATAAACTAAGAGCCATGAAGCTGCAGGTACTGCTTATCTGACACGGATCAGAAAGGACAGAGAGGCCCAGGGTGGAGTAGGTCATCACACATGGGATGAACATTGCTGATGGAGCCTCACTGCCCTCTTGGGCTTTGCAAGTGTACATGTGTCAGCCGGTCCTACTTTGCCAGGCTGGATTGCTGGCGTTTGCCAGAACAGAAACTCCATGCAGCCAGGAATCTGTCTCCTTCTTCATCAGCCCATCCTTTGCGCTCTGACTCTAACTAGATGCTGGTCTGAGGTAAATTCTCAGTGTGTGTTTGTCAGATGACAGGATAAAGATGAAAAGAGAGAGACTGGGTTATGTGTTGGGGCTACCATGCTTTCTAAATATGTCCAATCTCAGGAAATCAATAGATGTTTATAGATCCCTTTAAGGATTTAAGGGATGAAATGAGTGACTTGTCAGGTGGCAAAGTAGAGAGGAGAGGAAGGGAGGATGAAAACTCAGTTTGGAGTCAGAACAATAGGGAGGCCAGAGATAGGACTGAGAACGTCTATTGGTTTTTCTATTGCTATGTAGGGAGTCCTTTGTATGTAGCTCATTTGCATCAAGTGACCAGTCTTTCTTTCTTATAGAAAACTCCAGGTACATTTGGGGCAAAATGCCAAATGAAGGGCATCTTGATTCTCGCAGGCTGAGCAGCTATAAGCAGCCAAAGGGATTAGGGATAGGAAGCACTTCGGTCTAGCCTGACTGTGGTGAATTAGTAACCAGGAAAATGAAAGAGTAACCAGTTAGAATAGAAACCCAGCCATATCACAGACGCCTTATGACAGAGACCATATTCTTATCACCTTGCAACTTAAGAGCATAACCCAATGGCTAGCAATTGGTGAGTCTATCACAAGGAATAAACAGAGCTATCAGACTAGGGATGTAGCTCAGTGTTAGAGTGCTTGCCCACCAATGGACTGGGTTCACTGCTCTGGACACACAGAGCGTAGGAACAATTTAATTGCCATTACTGTACCATCTATAGGGTGATAAGGGATGGAAGGAAGGGGGAGAGGGTTGTAAAATTGGGTTTGAAACATTTCTCTGGTTGGAGTGTAGTTGGTTTTCACCAACAAAGGGGACAAGTTGTTGGTACCAGGCTTTTAAAGACAGACAATAGCCTACAGCTATCACGCAATTGTAATTCATGTTACCCGATTACTGGTATAATGATTTTGTTTTCTGTCTCAACCACTGTTTTCCCACACTGTCCCTGGGAGATCTCTGTCCATCTTGGACTCATCTTAAGCATCTTTGTCTCTTCCCAAGAATTTCCACCGCTATGAGCATTGGATTTTCCACTTGGGAACGCCCAGATTTCTCATCAATATATCCCATAGTAATGTCTTCAAAACTGCCCCCAGCCTTGCTCTTATTTTTGCATGCTGTCTTAATTAATTGCACCAATTCCCCAAGGTATTTTTTTTCTTCTCTTCCCACCCTACACTTAATTAACAACATCCTACTATTCCTGCCCCCATCCCCCCTACCCTAAATATTTTTTGAATCTATTTTCTCTTCTCAGCCCCAGCCCACTGCCCTTGCCTGGGCCTTGTTATCCCTTGCTGGTGTCATCATACTTTTCTACCACCTGGTCCCCTGCCTGGGGTCTTATCCTCCTCCTCCCCATCCTTTTTGCTGCTGCCAGAGGGACTCTACTTGTTATGCAAATCTTCCCAGCGAGTCCCCTGTCTAGGGTCATCTGGTAAGGATAAGCTCTCTCTAAGAGTTTGCTCTGGCTGCCTTTCTCCCCAGCTTCATGTCCCTTAGCTCCTTTAGCATGTCCTGGGAGGTGTGAATGGTGCAGGGCTTCTGCATGCCTTGCTTTGCTGCAGCATGCTCTGCTGTCTCATTTCTCTTGGCCTATGCCGATGCTGGGCTGTCTCTCGATTTCTGTACCTAAGTATCTTTTATTTGTTGTTCTTCAGCTCTTAGCTATGATGCCAACTCACGGTGGGGCGAATTACTTTTTCTTCAGGTTCCTGTGTAGCACCTTGTGCATGCTTCAACAATTTAAAAATAGTACAGACTTCTGGGTTTGCTAGGCAATAAACCGTTTAAGAATCCACAGGCCTTCTGCTCATCTTATGAGCCCCAGCATCCAGCACAGTGCCTGATACATAGAGGATGCTCCGCAGACACGCTTGGGACAGTGAAGTTTCCTTGTCTTTCCCTTCCTCACCCACTATTTCCTTATTTCTGATTTACCAGCCTTCAGCCATGAGAAGTCAGTGTGAGATAGAGGTTTTCTTTTGGAACCTAAAATTGGTACATTTATCACTGTACACTTAGCCAAAAAGGATAAAAAAAAAAACCCAACTTTGATTTTTTTTCTGGAGGCCACATTTGAAGATGAAAGGTTGACGTATGCATCATGATATAAAGTAGTAGCCTTTTCAAATGATTTTGCTTCAACCTTCCCAATAAAACAAATGAACTGTGTTCATGGGATTTTGACTTCCTGGCTTCTCTTTGACACTAAAATGAAATGGCTGTGCAGACGCATGGAAACAGTATGTATCCTCAGTTGAATAAAAGCTCACCTTTATCTCCCTTTGACCCTTTTATTTTCACAATACTAAAGAAATATTAAAAAATGGTTAGGGCTGGCTCATTTTTAGAAAAGGGATCAGTTTCCACTCCCTTTCCATCCTGCTGCCCCAGTGTAACCTTAGCCTCCTCTTCCTCCCACCTCTGCATCCCCTTCCCAGAGGGTTGGCCCCCTCTGCTTTCTGAAGCCCACAATAGATGTCGGCACAATGGAAAACCCTCTGCTTCATCGTCTTTTCTTGGCATCAAATCCCCTGGGGCTTCTGGGGCTTGATCTGACCACTGATCACTGTGTCTGTCAGGAAAGAAAACAGCCACCAGAAATGGGCTCCAGGAGCCCTGGGATTCTGTCCCTACCCCCAGACTGGAGGGACTTTAAACAGAGACCTAGCTGGACTTTTAACAGGAGGAAGGTGGCCTGGGGTGATGTGGTAGCGTGCTTAGTTGGTGGCGTGCCCCCTCGGATGGCATGCCCATTCTTGGGCTTCTTTCACATCAGTTCATCTTAGCATCATGCCATCGTTTTCACCTCCACATGGTTGAAAAGGTGCCACTGTGAGCCAACGAGCAAAGGGAACGAGGGAATCCTTGTTTCCTTCTAAAACTGCAAAGGGACTGGGCAATGGGCTTCCAGTATAGCTTCATGTTAGTGTAAGAATATGGGGTTTGCATTTGTGAATGAGTGTGAAAGCACTTGTGTTTATGTGTACATATGTTTATGTGTGTGTGTATGTTTGAATGTGTCAGAGCAGTGGTTCTCAACCCTTGGGTTGTGATCTCTTTGGTGGTTGCATATCAGATAATTACATTATAATTCATAACAGTAGCAAAATTACAGTTATGAAGTAACACTAAAAAGTTTTATATGGTTGGGGGGGGTGTTTACCACAACATGAGAAACTGTATTAAAGGGTCACAGGATAAGGAAGGTTGAGAACTACTAGGTTTGAGTATGTGAATGTACGTGTAAGTGTGTATTGTGTTTGTGTGTGTTGTGTGGGCATGAGTGTGACTGTGTGGCTCTGTGTTGGTGATTAAATAAGTCAGAATGGTTGGTTATAAGTCTGACTCTGCTGTTGCAAGGAATTGTGAACCCCCAGGTCTCAACAATGTCTAGTGTTGACCTGGGAAGACATCCAAAGAAGTCATAATGTGTGAAAGAGAGGGAGGCTGCAGGGTTTTGGAAAAGTGGGTACAAGAAGTGGTAGCTGTAATCTTTAAAGCATGCTTCTATGTAGCTACCATTATGGGGCACCTGAAAACCACTGGCTGGTAACGTATCTGCACAGAGGATCATAGCAATAGCTCCTGGCCAGGAGCCTTGGTACTGGGATCTTGTTGGCCATCTGTTTCCGCACCCTGAATCTGGAATGACCTGTGATCTTGTTTGACAAAGACAATGTAGGGGAGATAAATGGTGCCACCTAACCGCTGAGTGTCAGCTTTAAGGAATCTGCCCCGCCTAGCTCCACTTCTCAGGGTACTCCCTTTTGGATCCCAGCCTCAGGGCTTTGAAACTCATGCCAAGAGGACCATGTGGAAGAGTCTTGAGGTATGCCATCACCAGTTCAAGTTCAGTTCCTGACTGATGTCCACTGGGCCACTTTGTGATTCAGTTACTGGGCAGTCTGGCTTGTCTGCAACTCCCAGGAACTCTTGGTGTAGCCTACACCCCTCTCCCTGAGCAGAGGAATCATCCACACCAACTGGCAAATGAAAATAGCTGGCCACAGCTGCTTGAAGATGTCAAGTTTGGCGCCTCACAGATGGAGCAGGTGAAATTGCTGTTTCAGAAGTGGGCAAAATAAGCTCTCCCCATAATTGCCAGAGAATGAACTATAATCCAGTTATGCAGCCTCACCTCATCCATATTTTCCCTTTAAGAAACAGTCCTGAAAGATTTAACCTTCACAGGGTAAAAAAAATAAAGGAAAATGTTGGGCAACAGATACATTTCTACATTAACATTTCTGCCTTGAAAATGTATTGCTTTTGTAACAGGATGAAACATTATTAAGAGCAATTAATGGGCTTCTTCCTTAGCTTCTCTGTAATGGAGTAAAACCTTCAGGCTCGCTGCACCTCATGCTGTGAGGAAGGCAGGAGACTTTATTGTGAGAGCATTAGCTTTTACTTAATTATTAGAAAGTTCTAATGAGAATAATCTCATTTGCCTGATTTTCCTAAATCCTCTTTATCCTTTGTATTTAGCAAAGATAGATTTAAATTGGCCTTTGTCCCTTTGAAATGTGAAATTCTCTTTGTGAGTCCATCTTCGTCACCCGGGGTCGGAGGTTTCGGTAGGCTGAAAGAGAGCAAAACTCTTGGCTGGCAAGTGGGTGAGGGACAATACAGAACCCTCCTCTACTCCGAGTCAGCTCTTAGAAACCCCCGTGTGACACACTTCTTGCCCACTGGGAGTCTGCCTAAGCTTCTTTCTCTGTCCCTAGAACACATGCTGGATTCAGGAGACGATGCTGTGTCTAATGGGCGGCTTGTTAACTTCTTCCAAGTGGGTCCTACCTCCAATCCCATTTCCGTTTCCACGGTACGTTCCTTGAGAAATGCATATTGAAGACAGTAGTCTATGGATGCAAGGATGTCTCTTAAGACTCAGCTGAGCACAGCGACACAGACAGCTGCCTGACTCTGATTTGAGCGGAAAGTATGCCTTTGGTATGTTCATTCATCAAAGCTTTCTTGTAGCTGTCGATTGATGTTTATGTACAACTGTTGTTCCTCTTCAAGGTGTTTTCTAGACATTATCTTACCTGACACCCACGATGGCTCTGTTGGCCAGGAAGGATGGTTGGCCCTATTTTATAGAAGAGGAATGTGGCACACAGAGAAAGATTCTCTGCTCAAACAATGTCCTACTGTCAGCAAGTGGCGGAGCTGGGCTTGCATTTGAGTTTGATTCTTTTTCATCTTTCCTACCTTTCTCTCACTCAAGCCTGGTTTCCTATTTGAATTTCATTTTGATTCTGGTCTCCAGAGCTGAACATACAAAGGACAGCTTTACCTTGCTCTTTTCCAATGAGAAAATCATTGCAAGATAAATTTGGCAGCCATTCCCATGTGCTCCCCAGCAGGTCAAAGAATAGAATGGATGGTTTAGGCTAGCGCTTCACAGAGTATGATCTGGACATCCTGTTCCTAAGAGATGCGCCATTTCAAAAGGGCTCTTGATCAAACACGTTGATGCTGGGTACCATCCTCCTTTTGGACTTTAGCAATATACTTCATCTAGTGAAAGGTTCTGAGAAGTCCTGCCTGGTGACGTAAATACATCAGGACACCTCTACATAGTCTTTTATGCAGAACTTAGGTTTGTTAACTTTGGTGTAGAGATTTTTATTTTGGAATGAAAGAAATGATATTGAAAATACTTCATAATTCTCCCTCTCTGTGTATCACTTTGTCTGGATAAACTATTTCATCTGTTTATTGTTTTTTACATTTTAATTTATCTTTAAGCAAAACATTTAAAACAAAACTTCTTTTCCTTGTTTTCCTCTTTCTTTCTCATCTTCCCATCCCCTTCCATTATTATTCCTCCTCCTTGTCCTCCCGTTCTGTTTTTATCATCGTGTTTGACTTCATTTTCATCCCAAATCCTTAACTCTCTATTCTAGCTGTTGAGAGAATGCTATAGGCATATGAGTAAAAAGTTAACGAAATATTACATTTTCCTTGGATACAGATGGATAAACATAGGTTAAATGGATCATGATGACAGACTGCAGTGGGTAGGGTAGGGATGGCTGTCTCTAGCTTCATCTCATTCAACCATTTTGGCAATGTTTGAGTGCTTAATAGTAAGCTGATTAAATTTGCGAATGATGTGAAAATGGAAAGGTTGCATAAATGCCCTAGACTCTAGGACCAAGAGCTTTCAAAAGCTTGGACAAAGCTGAATTTAGCAAGACATCATTTAACAGGGATAAATTTAGAGCTGTGCTCTTGAATCTGTGTAACTATAGTATCATATAACAGGACTGCGCTGAACCAAATATAAAAAACTCTTGGGGTTTCTAATTTGATTGTATATTCAATATATAATCTTGTGGTTTCCATCTGAAAATGGCAAAATAAAACATGTTCACCCTCAAATATCTACCCAAAATCTGAAAAAAAAGGGGAAAAAAAAGACAGGATAAGAAAGAAAATCTTCTTTATTCAATGAAACCAGAAAAAAAAAAAAGACACAGTTCATTCCACAAAGCAAGAAGTACACAAGGCAAATAAATAGTGAGATTTCTGGCTTCAGGTGCAGAATCTTACTGAGGATGAAAGTATGGACCCCTTTTCCAGGCAGGATTTATGAGCCATATGCTTTATGGTTATGGATGGTGAAACTTATGGGGCCAAAGATGAGACCGTATCACCAGTAGGTGGGAAGTGTGGACTTGAGGGGGAACTATGCTGACATGCCCTTTCTTTATTGGTGTGTGTGTGTGTGTGTGTGTGTGTGTGTGTACATTCAAGTACATACATTCAAAATCGTAGGTTTTATGACCTTTTAATACATGTATAACATTTTACTTTGCTTATATTCAATTCCCTATTACAATCCCTTGTGTTTCGTGTTCCTCTCAGTGTTTCTACTCCTCTGCCATAATAGCCCTCCTTCCGTTTGTATATTCTCTATCCTACATATTGAAGAAAACATGTGACATCCATTTTTCTTTTTATGCTCATTGATACCTCATGTTCTCCCTCTACAACTAGACCACCACTTCCTCCATCCACATCATTCCCCTTCTCCACAGTGTAACACACACACACGCACACACACACACACACACACACACACACACACACACAATCATGCTCTGCATATAAAACAAAGGCTATTTATTCTGAGTCTGACTTATTATATTTAGCACGGTATAACCTCCAGTGCTATTCCTTCTGCAAATGCCATGCTTTGATCCTTTGTCAGGCTGAATAAAAATCCCTTGTGCATCTGTACAATATTCCCTTTACCCTCTCATCTATTGATAGGCGCCTAGGCTTTTGTAGCCTTCGTTATTGTGAATGATGCCACAAATAAGCACACATTTGCAGCGTCTCTGTGGCAGGTTGCCTAGACTCCTCTAAGTGTGTGTTCTGGACTGCTTGAGCAGGGGCCTGTAGCAGTTCTGACTTTGCTATTTTGAAGAATCTCCATTCTGACATCTGATAGAACCACACTATTCACATTCCCACCACCGCTGTGTGAGGGTTCTTTGTCCACATCCTTGTTCATGTCTGTTGTTGTGTGCTTGGTGATAGCCACTCTGACTTGGATGTGATTAGCTCTCAGTGCAGTTTAAATTTCATTTCCCTAATGACTAAAGCTATTGAATACCTTTTTGTATATTTATTGGCCATTTGCATTTTCTTTTAAGCTGTATATGCAATTCATTTGTCCAGTTATTGATTGGATAATTTTTTCCTGGGGTTGAATATTTTGAGTTTTAAATTATGTGTGTCTGTATGTTTAGTTTGTATCCCATGGTATTGTTGAAAGTGTTTCATCATATCCAAGGATTTCCTGGTGAGGCAAAGTCTTCTTTATGATCTTTGAAATATAAAATTATATCACCCACAAATAGAGACAACAGAATTCTTTCTTTCTATTTGTTTTATTTCTTTCTCTTGCTTTATTGTTCTAAGTAAGATTTTAAGAACTATGTTGAGGCCGGGCGGTGGTGGTGCACGCTTTTAATCCCAGTACTCGGGAGGCGGAGGCAGGTGGATCTCTGTGAGTTCGAGACCAGCCTGGTCTACAAGAGCTAGTTCCAGGACAGGCTCCAAAGCTACAGAGAAACCCTGTCTCAAAAAAACAAAAACAAAAACAAAAACAAAATAAAGAACTATGCTCAATAAGAGTATGGAGAATGGACTAGTTTTCTTGTTTAAGTGTATAAAAATGCTTTCAGATTTTTCTCTTTTAGCACCATATAAGCACCACTGAGTCATCTTGCTACCACGAGAAACCTTACATTACTGCCTCGGTCTCGCTATTGTGATGGATCTGCTTCAGCCCTTGAGACCTTCCTGACTTAATTCCATAGATATTTAGGAATACATTTATTTCTTCCAGGTGTTTCAGCATTTGGGAATACAGGTTTCAAAGTGCTCCCTGATGAGCTTCTGGATTCCATTGGTATCTCTTTTAAGAGTTTCTTTTTAAATCTCTACCTTTACTAGTTTGGATCTCTCTCTTATTTTCTAGTTGGTTTGGTGAAGGATTTATTGATTTGTTGATGTTTTTAAATAAGCAACAGTCCACTTCATTGATTCTCCATATTGTCTTCTAGTCACCATTCATTCACTTATGTCCCAATCCTCGTTAGTCCTTCTGACTTGCTGATTTGGGGTTGCTTTATTCATATCTAAAACCTCAAGGTCTAAGGCAAAGTTATGTGTTTTAGATATATTATATATTGTAGTCACGTAAAGACATGTCTTCTTATAGTTGCTTTTGTTCATTTTTGGTAAGTTGTGATTTATTTCATTTTCATTTGATTCTAGGAGTCCTAAATTCTTTAAAAGGCTAGAGGGACAGCTCCATGGTTAAGAGCATTCTCTGCTTGTGTTGAGGACTGGGGCTTGGTTCCCAGGGTGCACATGACGCAGGTCACAGTTGCCTCTCACTCCAGCTCAGGCCCACACACATATGAGAAGAGTAAAAATAAAAGAAACCTTTAAATATTGTCTTCTCTGACTTTTTTAATGACCCATTGATAATTCAAGCACATTTTTAAAAGTCCCCATGTATCTGTATTTTTCTTGCTATTCATTTCTGATTTTATTCCACCTTAAGTTGATAAGATGTGAAAAAAATAATATTTTATAACTGTTAAAACTTATTTCACTGCTAAAATTTGAGGCATCTCAAAAAGAGTCCCACGGGCTATTGAGAATGTTATGTTTTCTTCAGTCCCTGGATGGAATAGTCTGCAGATGTCTTTTAAGCCTATGTTATCTATGGTGCAGTTTAACGCTGAAATGTCATTGCTGAAATTTCCTGATTTGGGTAATCTATCCACTGATAATGATCAGCTATTGGAAGTACCCTTTCTAAGTGTGTTTGGACCTATCTCACTTTGTTTTCAGTAGTGTTTATCTTGTGCTTCTGGGGTGATCTGATGTTTGGTCATATGTATTTATACTTGTTCTACTTTCTTGGGTTGTTCTCTATAGCAATGGAGTGACTTCTTCCTCTGTTATGACTAGTCTCCACTTGAAGTCTACTTTAGCACATAGCTACTCCCGCTTGGTTTTGACTTCTACCTTTTCAGTCCCAGTCTATGTAGGTCTTTGCTCATGTGGAGTATTTTGTTTTAAAAATTATTTGTATTTGTTCTCATTATTTTGTGTATGTATGTGTTTATACCACCGAGTGAGTATGGGGGTCAGAGCATAACTTATGGGAACTGGCTGTCTACTTCTGCCATGTGAGTTCTGGGTAACAAACTCACGTCATCAGGCTTGGTGGTAAGTGCCTTTAGTACTGCTCCATCTCACGGGCCTAGGAGTATTTTTGGTGGATAAAAATAGTTAGATTTTCATTTTTGTCTAATTATTGTTTTAGAAGAGAAGAGTTACATTAGGATTATTATTGTGAAGTGTTTGTGGATTTCTGTAATTTTGTTACTTGTTCTCCTGATTTACTCAGTTTGTTTTTTCTTTTTCTCCACTATTCATGATGGAACCTCCCTGACTTAATTTGGACTTGATTTGTTCTTTCCTAGCTCTCCTTTGTTTATCTACTTCTCTCTTGAAATTTACTCTTTCCTGTGTTTGTGATTGAGACCCTTGCTGTTTCTCCTCGGTGTTTATAATACTCCTATGAAGCCTTGGCAATGCTTTGCTGGTGGTTCTGAATTGCTGTAGTTTGTGATTGTCTTGAAATGTCTTTATTTTTCTGTCAACTTCAAATATAACTTGCTGGCTAGAGTACTCTTGGTTGGAAGTTATTTACCTTAGGGTTTAAAACATACCATCCCAAGCTTTCTTGGCTTACAAAGTCTCTGTTGAGAAGTCTAATGTCATTATGATGTGTTTACCTTAGTGAGTTGTTGGTTTCTCTGTAACCTTTAATATTGTTCTCTGTTTTGTAGTTTCAGCATCTTGACTACATTATGTTGTATGTTCCTCTCTGGCCATGTCTACCTGGCTTTCTAAATGAATCTTGCATTTGAATCTTCATTTCCTTCTCTATATTTAGATTTTCCCCCTGCTATTATTTCTTTAAATAGGCCTTTTATGAGTTTAAATTTTATCCCAGCTTCTTCTACTCTATGTAATCTTTGATTTGGTTTCTTGATCATTCATGTCCTAGACATCTGGGGTTTTATAATTGTGCTTATTTATTTTCTTTATTAATACCAAAGGATGTAATTCCTTAGTTTGTACTAATGCTAGTTGGATATCTGTCCTGATTTTACTCAAGGATATTCTTCGTGAGCAACCTAATTTTAAGGTCCATTCATAGTACCACTCAGTGAGGAAAACCAAACTTCTCTAAAAACAGCAACAACAAACCAAGAGAAACAAAGCAATACTCCCCAAACTGATTAAATTAAAGACAGTTGGTGGAGGTGTGGGTCAATCAGCTGTGAAGTTGTGAGCATGAGAGATTTGTCTGTCATGCAGAGGCGTGGATGGGGAAAGAGCTGCTCCTCCTTACCACCAGTACTTCACTGCCTACAACAGGTGGGGGAGCTGACCTTCCCCTCTTATCAGCCACAGGGAGTCATCCTCTTTACCTGGGCGATGCAGTAGAGCTGGCCCTGATGGTGTGTGTGTGTGTGGGGGGGAGCACTGCTCCTGAGAGCATGAAAGCAGAACTGGCCCCATCCCTTGCTTTTTGTTGCATTGGGTGAACTATCCAGGGCAGTGCTGGAGAGCTCACCCTGGCGGTAAGCACAAGGTAGAGCTGGCGGCCTGACCAACCCACAACTACCAGGCCCAGAACCAGGGTTATGAGTTAGCCCACTCCAGCGTCCACCCCATCTATGATCTGCTAGAGCCCATGAAGGGGCTGGTCTTGCAGATCCAAAGCTGCAGGATCTCCATGACGCAGGGTCACAAGAGGATATCAGGAGGAGTCTCAGTGAGGGTCCATTTTTAGTAGTATAGCCGAAACCAGAAGCCTCATTGCAAGGACCATCCGCAAGTAAAGATATATGTAAAAGGATTTACTGTGTGACTCACTGTGCCACACTCAGCTTCCATGATACAGCTGATTTCTTTCCTTTTTGTTTTCTTAAATTTTATTGTATTTTATTTTGGGGGCAGGGGAGGTTGCAAGGACCAAAGGGCAGATATGAAGGAACAGGGAAATGAATAGGGTCAAGATGCATGATGGGAAAGATACAAAGAATAAATATAAATAAAATGCCAATAATCATAGAACAAAACATTGCAAAATAATGTAGAATGTAACATGAAATGCAAGTTATTTGAAGTACAAATAAAATTGTAAATGAATAAATAAAGGAGAAAAACAAAATAGAGAAGGAAAGGACAGAAGGAACAGGAAGGAGAAGTCAAATGATACAGAAAACAGCAAGAAAAAGAATGATAGGAGCAATGAAGGAGAAATTCCAGAGATAAAAGTCTCCTCATACAACATCGGAAAATGCATAAACAAAACTTGATGAATATGAGGAATAAAAATAGACATGGAAGTATTCTAAAAATAAAAGTAGCCCAAGTACTGCTAATGCTACGGCCAAAAGGTAAAAAGGAAATGCTAGGGAAAACACATAAAAATAAAGGCTTTCAGTAGCTTCCCTTTGGTCCTCTAATGCTGGAGTCTGCCATGTGGAAGTGGCAGCCAGTTGAAGCTGAACTCTAGTCTTTCCTGCACACAGAGCAGTGCTGAACCTGGTCTTTCCTGGTGTCAGGCGTCCAACACAGCTATCTGCCCTTTAGGAGCTTACCTTCTTTGTAGACAAGACGTCCCTGTGGCCCCCACTTAGCCCCATAGTCTGAACAGGTAGGTTGTCTTATGACCTAAGACTCCCTAGTTCACACACAGTGAAGTGGCCAGTATTTTAGCCAGACTGTGTTGGAGCACGGGAAGCAAGCATAACATTGGGTTTGTGTAGGAAGATCAGTTTTGATGCTTTAAAGTCTCACTCATTGTTAGACACCCTGATGGAGGCACGGGCTGTAGCAGTCGGGTGTTCTAGTGGAGCTCCAGGGTTCTCTGTTCTATCACTAGTGACCTTTGAGGAAGATGGTTCCTCTAGAGGTTGGAACACCTGCTGATGCAGGATCAAGGCCACCAGACTCCAATTATCAATTATATCAGCCACAGTTATCATTATAATATATGATCAGCTTCTAGTCACCCAAACTAGGGAAATTGACCACCATACCTTCAGCTGCCTAAGTCAAACCCATTACCTAAACATATCTGTATTTTATGCAATATAATTTTTTAAAAATAGTCAGAAAAGTGCTATGAGTGTTGAAAAAGAATGGGATAGAAAACAAGAAAATAAAAAAACAAAGAAAAATGAGATAAAAGTCATTTTATGTGCCACATAGATTAGAATGAAATTAACTAAAGAGTGAGTAACATTATGCTAGGCTTAAGAAAATTAACTTAAAGGAAGTGAAGATAACAGTAACTACAAAGAAAATGATAATTGGAGAGTTGACATACATAAAATTGACATTGAGAAAAGGAATTAAAATAGTCACATATTTAAAGATATGGTGAAAAAAGCTTTTATCTGCTGTCTTGGGTTTCTATTACTGTGAAGAGACACCATGACCATGACAACTCTTATAAAGAAAAACATTTAACTGGGGCTGGCTTACAGTTCAGAGGTCCATTATCATCCATGTGGGAAGTATAGCAGGCAGACATGGTACTGGAGAGAAGCTGAGAGTTCTACATCTTGATCCACAGATAACCACACTGGGCATAGCTGGAGCATATATGAGACCTCAAAGCCTGCCTCCACAGGACACACTGTGGGAGGGTCCACCTGTATTTCTGTGCTTTGATTGGTTAAATAAAGAGCTGCCTGGCTTATAGTTAAGTCAGCCCTTAGGTGGGCGGAGTAGACAGAATGGAAGTTCTGGGAGGAGAAGAA
>JAQHUG010000039.1:5938580-5949036 GCA_028555095.1 Dicrostonyx torquatus | reverse complement strand
AGAGAGAGAGAGAGAGACAGACAGACAATATATTAAAGAACAAAGTACATTCCAAGAATAATCCATCAATACAGAATATTCTATACAAAAATGACAATGAATTTAGTACAATTAAAAGAGTCACATGGAGAATAAGGCTTAAAATGGAAATAGACACTAGGCATCAAATAAAGATTGATGAGGTGATATCTAATGGGCACTCCATGTTTTTTGAGTTTTGAGTTCTTAGACATTCAATTCCAGGCAGTATGTCATATGCAAATTCTAATAAAAATCCTTTTAGAAATTAAAAAATAATTTAACGTTGTTTTACTAAAACAAATATGAAAAAGTAAGAAAGCCATTTGGAAAAAAGAAGAGTACTGGGAACAGGTCAGATAGCTTACGAGTTGTTGTAAGCTGGAATTGCCGTAACATGCCAAGGGAGGCAAACTGAGCTCACGTGCAAAAGAGAGTTTCTGGAACATCTAATTTGTTGCCATCTTTTTGAAGATTGCCTAGTCATCCTTAAAGTTTCAGCCTAGAGTTCCCCTCCTCTCTTGTTCCCTGTCTTCTCATTTCATTTTATATTATGTATATATTTATCCTATTCATCTGTTTATGCTCTAGGAATACCATGAGAAGGGGCCATGCCCTTTAATTTATAACACAGACAACTTCACACACACAATATGTATGTATGTATGTATGTATGTTTAATGTGGGCGTGTAAATGCATGTGCAACGGCCAGAGAAAGATGTTGACATCCCAATCTATCACACTGTGCTTTATTCCCCTGAGACACACATTTCTGCTCCAATCCCTCTCTACTCCACACAGGTCTACAGGAGCATGGCAATACCTAGCTTTTTAAAAAATGGATGCTAGGAATCCAAGTACAGGTCCTTGTGTGCTTATGTAGTAAGATGCTGAACCACCTGATCACCTCTACAGGTGCCTATATCATCTGTACAACTCAATGATCAGCACATACTAGACAGTCAATATTAATAGAATAAATAGGTGAAGAATTAACAGATGGAAGAAATTACTCCCGTATCACATAGACATACCTTGACTGGTAAGAATGTAACTAATAATCCCGAGTCTCATTTTTATATGCGAAATTTTGCATGAATTTTGTAGCATGTGACAGTTCCTATAAGGATAATGAAATCAGATAAGTATTAAGTTCATCAGACTGTTGGAAACCAAATTCTTCCCCAACGTCTGCACTCAATTCTGAATTGCAGACTTTTCCCGGAGTCTTTGCAGCAGGGCTCCAGGCTTGGGTTTACCAAGGAGAGGTATGACATTGGAAACAGGAAGTGTTTCACAAGCAGAAGTTTGTCCCCACCTCCAAAGTAGGCAGATCTCAGAATGTAGCAACTGAGAGACATGGTGTTTTGCGATGGCATCCAGGTGACCCCTTGCAACTCACCCAGCTTTGTGTTGTGGGCGGCATATATTTTCCTTATCAGCCTCCTGCATCATGTACTTCCTGATAATGTTTAATGTTCGTGTTTAGTAAGCCCGCATTAAGCCTTTTCCTGCATAAAATACCCAGATTGGTTTTTTCCTACCAAGTAAATTCTAGCCGATGTATTATAATATTAAACAGACTACAGATTCCTTCCTATACAGTAATCAGTGGGAGTCTAAAGACTACAAATTCCTTGGTGTACGTTAATTCAGCGTACTTGACAGGTTTGGTATAGATTATAATTTGGAGCATTTTAGTTTCTTAAGTAGCCACTTCCTATATTTCCAACAGTTGGGTTTCCTTTTGAGGAACACACTGCTTGCCTCTCTGTGTGGTTTTGTTAGGATAGCCTGTCAATTTGGGTCCTGCACTCCTGGTGTGTAGCTTGAAGAGAACTTAGGGCTTTCCTTTCCTCAAATTCTTCCTCCATCGGCCCAGAGTGACTCTGGCATGGACATGGTATCTATGCTTAGTGTTCAGATACTCCCTTTGGAACTGTAAGCCTTGAAGAGAAGAAATCTCCAGTATCTTGTTGGAGGACGGCTTTTATTTTCCCAAAAGAGTCCCCTGAGTACTCCCATTCCTTTTACCAAAACCCTTGTCCTATTTTGGTTCCCTGTTCTTATGATAAACTACAGATCAAAAGCAATTGTTGAAGATCTGGCTCCCATTTCCAAGTCCCAGTCTATCTCAGAGGGAAGCCCCAGAGAGCTCAAACAGGAGAAGGAGCCAGGAGCCTCCGAGGGAAGCTGCTCACTGGCTTGCTCCCTGCATCTTGCCTTGCTTGCTTTATCACATTACTCAGAACCATCTGCTCCAGGGTAGCACGGGCCCTCTGGTAGCAAACATTAACAGACAAAATGCCCCGTAGACACGACCAGAGGCCAATCTTACAGAAACAGCTCCTCAACTTAAGTCCCTTTCCCCAGGTGTCTCTAGCGTGTGCCATGCTGATAAAAACTAACCAGAAGAGCCTTTTAAAGAACTGTTGATTTCCTGCACGCTTTTTAACGATGTTACTCACATCGTTATCATGGCACTTATTTAGGTGCCATGAGTTTACCGGCATCATTATAACAGCTGCTGTCTTTGCTTGTTACCAGAGCCGGGCTCCTGTCCTTGCTATGGACAAACTCCAATCTATACATATTCCAGGAACAGCCCAAACAGGCATTTAACTTTTTTTTTTTCCTGCAACATCACACATTTTAGAAAAACTTATCTCTAAGTCATTTCTTTAATGAGAGGAATAACATTTATTTATGGGTGATCACACTGTATCTTTCTGTCTATGCCAATAATACTGACAAAAGATTAGCCAAGTTAGTGATCTGAATTAGATTCAATGTTGGAAGCAGAAATGGGAGGGGCATAAGAGAGGAGAGTGAGGTGATCTAAAGACATCATCTTCATGTATGCAGATAAATATTTTATAAAAATATTTATAAATATTTTATTTTTAAAAATTTATTTTTATAAATTAATTTATTTTAGATAAAATATTTTAAAATATATTAATAAAATATTTTTTAAAAAAAATATGATACAAACCCAGTAATCTTAATAATATAAAAGTGGTCTGCCATTGCTATCAGAAATGACAAAGGAGTTTTCTGAAGTACAAGAGAATTTATTTGATCTTCACTCTTAGTGGCCTCACTATTAGTAAGACCTTGATCTTGATAATTAATGTCTGGTAATGCCACTGGTGAATTATGGTGGCCCCATTTCATACACAGGAATAGATGAATACCCTACTATAAGTCTATTAAAACTGCTCAGAATGCAAAAAGTATAGGTTAATAAAGTGCCCAATAAATAAATTAAGATACTGACCATAAATTACTGTGTTTTGCCAACATCAAACTTGTTAACCACAGGCCAGCAGACAATTTGTAGATAGAAATGAGAGTGTGGCTTAATTAATAGTGGAGAGGAGAGAAGGGGTGAGAATGAAGGGCAGCCGTGAGCGAGGGAAGTCCCTTCAGCAAGATACAGCTTGTGCGGCTGTGAACAGTAGTATATTAATTATGATGCGAAAACTACAACCAAACCTGCAAACTTTTGTGGCCTAAGCCCACAGAGGTTTAATTCTCATGCATGTCGTGTATTGAAGACGTTGCTTGTCATGGTGGCTCTCATTTCTAGACCCAGGGTAAGTGAGCTACCTTGTGGGTTCATTGTCAGTTTTCAGAGTCACGGGGAAATAGTCAGCCTCCGTCAGCTACCTGTGCAAGTTGGAGGTGATACATACCACTTCTACGTAGATAGTATTGGTCAGAACTCGTCTCAGATGTAGAGAGGATGCTCGAACGTACGTGCTCAGAAATCTTTGATAAATAGATCAATTATTAGGTTCTAATTTGAAAGGAAATGCCAGACAGCTTCATAGAAATGACTTAAAATTTGGTGTTGGAATCTAAATGCTTCTGAATGGTAATGCTTCGCAATGAGAACTTGCCTTAGAATTGGTACTGATAACGTAGCTGTGAGGTTTGTTCAGAAATGCTTGGTTTTTCTTTTCTGTGTCATCCGTGCCACCCACTTCTACCCTAGATATCTTAACCGCTTGCAATTCAGAATCCCCAAAATAAAACCTAGGAACGTTAGTTGATGGAGCAAGCTTGTGTGTGGGAGAGTGAAGGGCTTTAAAAGCTTCTTATACAACTGTATAAGAAGATTAGGATTTGTTCTTTAGCTTCTTTAGCTTTCTGGACACATTGGTATTATTTATATGCCTTCCTCTCTCTTTCCCTCTCCCCCCATCTGTCTCCCTCCAACCCCCTTCTCCCTTCCTTTCTTCCTCTCTTCTCTTTCCCTCCCTCCCTCCCTCCCTCCCTCCCTCCCTCCCTCCCTCTCTCCCTTCTACCCTCCCTCCCTCCTTCCCTCCCTCCCTCTCTCCTTCCCTCCCTTCTTTTTTCCCAGGAATGCTTCAAATCACTTGAGTAATACAGTGCCATTTCAGATCTCTGGTTTTAATCTTACACCTACATCTTTTCTCTCCTCTTTGTTTTTAGCTATAGGAAAGACAATGCTCACGGTTCCTGGTTACTCTTCTGGCTAGTTGTCTGTAGAAGGTCTTTCCCCAACAGCCACATGAAGACATTTCTTGAGCATTTCTAAATGGCAGCCTCAGAAAGGGGCCTGCTATTCTATTTAACTCTCGGTTCTTTGCACCCTGAACGAACCAGCTTGCCAAAGCTGTCGTTAAAGTTCATGAAAGGTTGGTACTGCTTGGTAGATGCAGAATAAGCATGAAAATGGGCTGGATTTTAACCTCACAGTCTACAGACTTATGGGAAGACATAGAGTACCTTACAGATGAGGGTAATAAGCAGAATAATTCATGGCTCCCCAAGGGGGTGCTTTGTTTTCCAGGGGGCAAATGAGCATGAGCAGAAAGCCTCTCTAGTCCTTGAGGAAAGAACGCATTGTGGAGCTCACTCTCCTGGGCAAACCATTGCTTTATTCAGTGAGAAATTGCATTTTTTTTTTAAAACTCAACATCTGTTTTATCACTTTTTTTTGTTCTTACCATCGCTTTTTCAACATTACATACCATTGAGTAATAGTCCAAGCGTGGAAAAACAATTGCTGGTGATCAATGACTTGTATTCATCCCATCATAATCAGCAGAGGGAAACCAATAATGGAATAGCTCATGGACACATTGGGACATTATTCTGACCAGTTACTGGGTGAATACAGATATATCACCATGTCACCAAAAGTGAGCTTTTGATAGTTTGAAAGCTTTTTAAGTGTATATAGGGCAAAGCTTTCTGTAGATTCGCTGAAAGAGTTCCAGTCTTAGGCTTTGGAACAAAGGCTGTAAATTGGTTCAGAACACTGGTCATATTACTGATGGCTGCCACACATACCGAATGAACTACATACTCCTTTCAAATGCTTTTTCTCTTTGACTTTGAACTCTTTGAAGGGATCTGTGGTTACTCCCAATTTATACATAAGAAAACAGAGACACCAAGGTGTCAAGAAGCTTCCAAAAGTTCTGTAGCAATAAGCAACTGACTGGAAATCTAGTCTTTGTGACTCTAAAGGTCTTTCATTCCCCTCTTCCTCTCCTGTTGCTCTGGAACCCCTGTAATAGTCCCGAGTGTGGCTCCAGGTTCCAGATCCAGGAAATGAAGCCAGCACCATTCTGGTCTCCTCTTTTAAAAAGTTACTTTAATTTCAGATACCTTCAGTGGGCAAGGTCTGGATTTAGAAGGTAAGATTCTCTCTCTTTATTTCTCTTATCTCTCTTCATAATATCTTTTATTTATTTTATATATACCTTTTACTATTCCATATATATATATATATATATTCCATATATACTTCCTCCCATCTTCCCCAACACTCTTCAACATGTCCCCCTGCTACCTTTATGTTTTTTTTTTTTTATAACCCAGAGTCCAATTAATGCTGCCTCCTGGAATGCTGGTTGATCTCTTTGACTTGTGCAGGTAACCACAGCAGCACTGAGTTCATGAGTGCAATGGCCATGCCATCTCCAGAAGACACCATGCCACAGCACCTCTCCCCCTCCTCTGACATTATATTCTCTTTCTGCCCCTTCTCAGAAGCTGTTCCCTGAGTTTTAGTGGTGGCGGCGGTGATACCGATGCCTCATCTGTGGATGAACGTCCATCAGCTGCTTTTTCTCAGCACGTTAACACGTTCCTAGTCTGAATTGCTGCTCACTGCAGAAAGAGCCTTCCCATGTTGAGGATGGGAGCAGCACTATTATGGGCAGAAGCATAAAGTAGGCAATTCAGCAACACGTACATGTCGAAACACGATGGTAGTAGATTTCCTTGCAAGGGCCTACGACTTCCTGAAGCGTGGGCTTTTGACTAGGTTTAGAGTACCAGGAACTGATACCCTCCTGTGGAGCAGACCTCAGCTCCAATCAGAAAGCACTTGGTTGCTCCCATAACCTTCATGCCATTATATCACCACGGGGACCACACTCTTTTCTGTTAGATTGGTATGTTTTCTGTAGGAGGGGTGGCTGTGTCGTGCCGCCCAGCTCCTGGAACAGGCAGCCTGTGTTCTCAGTGCCTGTCTAACTTAACCCCTGAAATGATTACACAGAAACTGTATTCATTTAAACTCTGCCTGGCCCATTAGTTTTAGCCTCTTATTGGCTAACTCACATCTTAAACTAACCCATTTACAATAGTCTGTATGTCACCACCAGGTCATGACTTACTGGCCTGAGTCTAACCAGTGTCCATCTTGGGCAGGAGCAGCATGGCGTCTGTCACACTTCCCTTCCTCCCAGCATTCCATCCTGTCTACTCGACCTACCTGATTTCTGCCCTATCAAAAAGCCAAGGTAGTTTTCTTTATTCAACCAATAAAAACAATGCAAATGAGGAAGCACCTCCTACACCAGGTATTGAAGCATTTAGCACCCAACTGAGCAAGGCTACTGATATCTTTTCTCCCTCAGTACATAACAGGTAGTGCCATGTTTATTAAATGAGTTCAACTCTTCACTTATTGAAAATAATACTTGAAAGTAATTATAAGTGGCTCATTGTCCAGCTAGAGGAAGGATTTCTGTAAAGGCAGTTCTTCTCAATGATTTCCTCCCAGTTGGAGAGAACCTTAACCTCCCTCTTGCCTTCTTAGAGCAAAGGTAGTTGTAAGCCTCTTTAGGAGTTAAGGAAAGATGGAAATGTCAACTTCTGAAATTGTCTAATAAAAAATTGTGTCCACAGAAATTTGTATAGGTTGAGGCTAAAACTTGCCACTCTTTATAGTTGAGAAATTGGGGTCCTATTCTAACTTGAATTTGTCCACTATGGGGCCAGAGTATGTGAGACTAGAAAAGACTCACGTGGTCCTCCTGACGTGGATCCCAGGCCAAGTCCAGTAGCTGAATTTTGTGTTGCACATTACAACTGTGTGTAATGAATCCCCTGTGTCTGTTCGTGTTATTCTCAAAATACCAACATTCTTTCACTCTTGTTCTTGGGTTTAGGTTTCTTTCAGTTTAAGGCTATGTTTAGGGAGAGGGTAGAGTTGAAAATAACTGTATGTGTTAGAAAGCCACCAAGGCCCATCATGGTTCGCCATAAACATCAGTTGACATAGGAATATCGGGCTGCATGAAGAGCTGGAAGCAGATAGCTGACTTCTTTGGCATAGTATTCTAGGAAGTATAGATTAGTTTTCTGTCTGAGGTGTCTATCCTTCCCTCCATTTTCTGTTTGATTTTTGCTTATGGGTTTTTAGTCAAGCTGCCTGCCGTCTCCCTTCTTTAAACCCATATTTCACACTTGAATACACTTTCTTCTTCTTCTAACTTTTTTTTTAAAGTAATCACATGATGAGTTTATAGTCCTGATTTATGTTTTAGAAGTTACTTTTCATAAATATCCCAAATGGGATCTGTTTGGCCCCTGCTGCAGACCAGATGCTGGTCAGGTCTGGCAGAGCAATTGGTTTAATCCTGTACATTTTCATAATTGGTAGGAATCAGCTTTCCCTTTATTCTAACATTACAGATTTGTAACAATATGTGAAACAGGCTTCGTGCTTTCCCTTGCCGCTTTCATGTATGGTATGGCCTTAATAAACATGTGGCAGTTTCCTGAGAGAGCATCCCATATATTAGGATGCTAGGCTTTTCTTTCATTTCCCGTTTTTAGAAGTGCACCGGGTTAATAGGAAAGATTATTAAAAAAGAAGAGGGCCCAGGGAAACAAGAATGCATGCTTTCCTCCTTGCCTCTTCTCATTCTTGGGATGCATCTGACTGTCTCTTTTCCCCATCTTTGAAATCCTCTTTGAGATTCCACTCTCTTGGGAAGCTCATCAGAAACCTGATTTGGAATTTTCGCTGTTATTCGTGCAAAGGCAGCTCATGCCTAATTTTAAAACAGACAGCTATCCCAATGCTCAAGTTCACTTAGGTCTAGTAAACTTGGTAATGAAGGGGACGTAGTTCTTACGGCAGGCAGTGTTTGGAGGTGTCAGTCAGGCCTAGAAGTTGAAGAGAAAAGACATGGAATTTTTGCTTTGGCATCCATTGGCAATATACACCTGAGAAGACATGGGAATGGCCTTTTCACCTGTTAGATAGAAGTAATAATTCTAAAGAGGGAACAACCTCGCATGTGACAGTGACTAATTGTGCTTATTTAATGAGCATTCAAAAACACTAATTTTAGATAGTGGTGGTGGTGCACACCTTTAATGGAGACAGAGGCAGGAGAATCTCTGTGAGTTCAAGGCCAACCTGCTCTACAGAGTGAGTTCCAGGACAGCTAGGGCAGAGAAATCCTGTCTCAAAAACAAACAAACAAACAAACAAAAACAACAACAAAAAAAACAAAAACCAAAATAACCCAAAAAAACCAAAAGCAAACAAAATTAAAAAAAACAAAAATTTAGTTTCTCCCATCTTGTTTCTGTTCCACAGTGATACAATTTTCTTTCTTAGAATGGAAAAGCTGACATAAAGCTTTGGTCACAGTGCTGCTGAGGACAGGGATGACAGTAATATCACATCTAGGAGGTACAGGTGTCCCTCGAAATAAGAAGGACACAGCTTCTCCAAATTTCAGGAACTTTGAAGGCTGGTTTCAGAATTTCAACTGAACCTCTAAATTCAGTGCTATAGAGCCATGTGCTAAAGGTCATGTGACTGGTTGTTTTTTTTTTCTGTCAATACATGCAGCTACCTAGATGCAAACCGCAGGATCACGGCTATGCAGTTTAAGTGGAAAAAGAGATTTCATAAAGAGTATTAGGTGGCAGGACCGTTGCTAGGGCTATATAACCAAGAGATATTGTGGAAATTTGACCTGCTGGAAGCCACCTGAGAGTCAGCTAGCTGTTCCTGTTACCGGACTCAGACATCGCAGGTCAACAAACAGGACACCAGTCCTGGGCTTGTCCTACTGCTGATCCCTGGATGTTTGGACCAGGATGACTTTCTGCCATTCTCTATCTCATGACAGTGTGGATTCACACAGAGACTTCTGTCTTCTTAATCTTCCCACTTAGGAAAAGGATATAGGATGGGCCTAAGTCTAGGTTCTGGGCCTCAGTCTTGTGCCAAGGGATGCCAAGAAAATAAATTCTAGTGTCTGCTTTGGTGAAGTGGACCTCCTAAGGTAGAAAATTGCTCACCTAGCGGGTGAGATGGGCAGTTAAGGGCCTTCTACATTGCAGGGTCCATATGGAGCTGTATTCACTGTTCTCTAGGTCTTCACTGGTGTAATGACAGCTCATGAGTCCAGTGCAAAGGTTACATTTCAGTGCAGAGACCACATTTGTCAGCATTCCATGGACTTTTCCTGGGCTTCAGCAGGCATCTGGAGCCCCAGGTCAAGCAGCACACTAGTGTGCTGGGAGAGAATGGGCCTTTCGAGGATCTTAAATTGCACACAGATTTGAACAAATATCAAGTGCTTATTGAAATGTGCTTGGCCTTTTACATAAAGACACTTTATAATATAACAGTTTGACTTATGCCCTAAGTCTTAAGATAAGCCAAGGAAGAGTACAAAGTCTGGACCTCTCAATGAGATGCTAATCCACAGCACAGGTCAGTGGCATGGAGCGCTATCCTTATGAGTTGCGTCAGTTTCTAGAATGTTGTATGTTCTACCCTAGTCTAGATGAGGAATGATGTCATTCCTGTTATTCTGTGACTGGGATGGATTAAGTTTGACAGAGAATAAGGAGAAAGTGATGCTGGGTAAGGACTCAGCTAATAGACACTCAGGGGCCACACTGCTATCTCACGCCCTTTACTATTAAAAAACTTCAGAGATTCATCCCAGAAGCAGATGGAAATTTCTTCTTTGTATGATATAAGCTCAGTGCATAGTCATTTTGTGCCAGTTATAAGAATCTAAACATTTATTGATACCCTCATATTGCTAGGTGTCGGGGACCGTCGCCCCAACATAGAAACTGATGTTTTTCCCCAAATGTGTCCCCGGAGACGCGTGGAAAGAAACAGGCTTT
>JAQHUG010000039.1:5917491-5938357 GCA_028555095.1 Dicrostonyx torquatus | reverse complement strand
GGAGATAGCTACTTTTCATCAAGCGATCTACAAATGAAAAGAGAGGCTGGAGCGAAAACCTCACCTATTGTCTTTCTAAATAGTCGGGCTCCAGCTACGAAACCGCATGGCGTCCTCTGGCTGGCAGGTATCAGAGCCCACAGCTAGGCACTAGTCTAGCTTTCAAATCATTATCCTATTTAGCCATTGTAATAAACTTTCAAGTGGAGACCCATTCTTCATAGACTACATACCAAGTCATTTTATAGATTACTCAACAAGAGGGCACTGATTGTCAGAATGTTCATTTGAAGGTAAGTTTGACAAGTGTGGAGCTGTTTGTGTCTCTGAGAGTTGAAATTCCTCCCCTTAGGTAACATCACCTCTCACATATCCCTAAAGATGAGGACCACATAGAAATGTCCCTTAACTTGAATCCTGAAAAGGAGGAGAAAGTTACTTGGTGTGCAGAGAAAGGCGGCATGGAGGAGAAGAGTTATCTTCTGAGCACAAAGAATCAGTGTCCAGGAAATTATAGGGTCTGATGTTTAAGCAGCTATTTTACTGGTGGGGGACAATTCCGTATTCTGTCAATCATGTTTTAAATAAATGCTGATTGGCCAGGCAGGAAGTATAGGTGGGAAAACCAGACAGGAAGTAGAAGCAGGGCAATGAGAATGGCTGGGAAGAAGGAAGCTCTTCCCCCTCTCCTGCGCAGTCCATCTAAGAAGCAGGATGTAAGCTGTCCCAGCTGAGAAAGGTACCAGCCATGTGGCTAACATAGATAAGAACAATGGATTAATATAAGTTATAAGGGCTAGTAAGAAGACTGAGCTAATGGGCCAATCAGTTTATAACGTAATGTAGACTCTTTGTGTGATTTTCTTTGGTGCTTGCCGGCTGTGGGGTACCGGGCAGGACAGAAACCCCAACAAGCCAGCCCTCATTGTTACATTTTACCTAGTAGCCAAAGGCAATAAAACCAAGAATTCTCAGTTGGGCGGTGGTGGCACATGCTTTTAATCCCAGCACTTGTGAGGCAGAGGCAGGCGGATCTCTGTGAGTTTGAGGTTAGCCTGATCTACAAGAGTGAGTTCCAAAGCTACACAGAGAATCCCATCTCAAAACAAAACAAAACAAAACACCAAGAATTCTCAGAATCATGAAATAGAGATCTCTAGCCTCTGATACAAAACCAATAGCCCGACTTGACACTGGCTGGCCTCATGGAGCCCTGCTTCCCTTCTACAGTTGGGAGGCTGTTTTGCCCTCCTGTTGTTCCTGTGCCCACTACCTACCCTGAGTATCACTACCTGTGGACATGAAATCAGAGAGAGAGCAGAACTTAAGAGAACAGGGAGGTGAGGTCTTTTCTAATGTCTAAACATATTACTAGTTCATGTGTTTTGCAAACAGGGACATGTTGAAAACTAAAACTCCAAGTACCACATTCTTGAATTTGATATATTAGTATTGCTAAAACATCACAAGACTATTAAAAGGAAAAGGGAGACCCCAACCAAACAGCCTGTTTCTAGCTGTCAGTCAGACTAGCAACCCCATGAGGTCTAGTAGAATGGCTTGTGCTACCTGGTTCCTTTCATCTCATCATCACTGACATCCTGCAACTCTTGCCACGAAGGAGGTGGATGGACCTCCATACCTGCCTCAGTGTTTTCAACTGGATATATTTGGACTTATATTTTCAGGATGTCGATCTTCATAGACTCCTTTGGGGTTTTTGCATCAATGTTTTGAGCTTCCTGAGCAATTCATAGTGTGGAATGCCCTAGTTCTTACTCTGTGATTCTTCACCTACCCTGTTGAAAATCAGAAGGGATGGTTCTGAAGGCCTGACCTTTTGTAGCTGCCTAACAGACGATAGTAAGTCTGCCATAGCCGGTCTTCAGGGCAGTGTCTTAGTCTCAAGTTCTTCCCCAAGAAACTCATCAATACAATCATCTCCCCATAAGTCAGTTTGTCTTAATATATGCATGTACGTTGAGTTCATGTGAGTTTAAGGATTATTCTGAGTGCTTAAAATGCCCTTGATCTTTCTGATTGCTCCCATTTTACATCCCTTTCATGGAGTCTTCACTCTGCCCGGGGTGCTCCCTCCACTTCTAGCTGAGCCTGTGTGAACGCAGGCAGCAGCAGGTGCGCGGCTCCTCCTGGGTCTTTGTCTGGTGGAACCAGGGATTTGGATCTGCTGCTGGAGCAGCTCGGAGTCTCCAAGGGGCTCAAAATTCTGAGGAACAGCGGTTTCTGTGTCAAGCTTCTGGCACGCTAGCACCAGCTTCGTTCTTTTGAGTGTCCCGCTTTGCAGCAATCACTCTCTTTGATGCTATTTGTTCAAGACCTAGCACCATGGGACTTTAAGCCCACGCCAGTCCAGCAAATCTTGACAAGAGTCAGTCCCGAGAACCGTCAGTCTTCTGAATAGGCATGACTGGCACGGGGATATGGCTTCCGCAGCTCTTCGCTTTTCTTCTTTTACATCCAGATGGTAGGAAACAGGGAACTCAGTATTTCACTCCAGCCTGTCTTGAATGTAATTCGCAAACCCAGATCAATCAATAAACTTTCCTGCCCCGCTGACTGCTGCCCTCACCTGTTGACATCTGATCTGCACGTGACTCCCCAAGGTCACAAGGACCAACCCGCACCTGGCTCAATGGCCAGGTGCTCCTGAAAGTGGCCAGTTCTGTGGGTAACACGTTTGCTGTGGAATGTTAATCGTTTTTCACAAGGCTCCGCGTGGGGATTGCTTGGCCCCAGACAGGAACGTGAAATTCCATTTCAGCTTCCTCTGGCTGGAAGCAAGTTGGGAGCTCCACGAAGCTCTTGGACTGCTGTTGACCCACGGAAATGATTAGGTGGCATTTTCCTAAGGCTCTGCGGTCCCTCCTTACCACTCCTCTGGGAAGTGAAGAGGATTGTCTCCCTTTCTTCCAGCCTTTTGTCTTGCGTTCTTGGATAGGCCCAACATGACTTGCTTCCTTTTTCTGGCCATAGACATCGAGCATCTTTGGGTTATAAAATGGTAACCTCAGTGGTAGCCATTCGTGTTCATAGAGTTTTAAACTTTTCCTCTTCTAGCCTGGCAAAACCTCAGGCTACCCAGTAACACAGAAATGGCCCCAGGTAAACTAACACAAATCTTACTTGTCCATTGCTAAGAAGGTACCAAGCATCGCTTTTCTGTTTAAGTTAAAGGTTGAGGGTCCACAAGAGGCAACAACGCTGGGCAGAAGGGTGCGCTGTGAGGGCCAGCACTCAGTCTTCAGGTCCAACCACATTACAGCAAAACGAGATTGCCTAGCTGGAGCTCCATTTGTGGCCTTGTAAGTCAGGGGTACAAGGCAGATGCTCTGATTAAGATTTCATATCCTGGCTGATGCTACCCCAGCGCTCGAAGCAGCAGCACGGAAAAATCATACTTGCTGGCATGGTTAAATAGTCAGTGGTTACGAGTTTAATGAAAACATTAGAAACAAGAAGAAACCATGCTGCTGTTGCCATCACTAGAGTTCCTCAGGTTAATCGAGGCGACTGTCTTTACATTTTTGTGAGATGGAATCCTCATGTTGATGTCTGAAGGATGCCAACTTTCCCCCTCTCCATTTATCCTTTAATTCATTCATTTGTAGATGCCTACTGGCTTCAATGCTAGGAATTTTGTACTGAACAAGACAAGAGCCTCCCTCTCATAGAGAGAGACTTTTGAGAGAGAGAGAGAGAGAGAGAGAGAGAGAGAGAGAGAGAGAGAGAGAGAGAGGACAAAACAAAATCAAATATGTCAGGTCATGGTGAGCATCGCAAAGAAGAGCAAAGTATGGGAGACAGAACGTGATGTGAGGCTATTTTCTGAAGGGCAGAGAAGTCCCCGCTGAAGAGATGACATTTAGATAGCAATGTGAAAGCAATGAGGGAATTCATCTATGGATGTTTGGGGGGAGGAGCTTCCCCAGTAGCGGAAAAGTAAGGTAAGGGATCTGGGTGGGAGGGTCCTGGACCAAAAAGTCAGGAGGCCAGAGGGAGTGGTAGAGGTGTGGTTTAGAAGGCAGCCATATATGTAGTTTTGACGAGATGGGTGACAACTGGTGTTTTAAATTTTCCTTCTAGATATTTCATAGAGTTAAGAGTAGAGTCAAGTGACTGGAGAGATGGCTCAGTGGTTAGGAGCACTGGCTGCTCTTCCAGAGGAGCCAAGTTCAATTCCCAGCACCCACAAGGCCGCTCACAACTCTCCATAACTCCAGTTCCAGGGGATCTGATACCTTCATATCAATGTACATAAAATGAAGCTTTTAAAAAAAAAGTAGAATCAAATAGGAGAATGTTCCTATAGCGGAAATGAGAGGGTGGTGGGCGGGAACTAGTTTCCTTTGTTGTTGACCATTGTGAAAAGTGGTTGGATTCTGGCTGTATCGACATGGTGGAGCTCACAGGGTTAGCTGATGGTTACAGCAGAGTGTGTAGAAAGAAAGGAGCCAAGGATGCCGACAAGGATTAGCCGGAGCACCAGCTCAAGTGTAAATGCCACTGTTTGGAGATGGTGAGGCTTAAAAGGAGCACAAATGTTTTTGTGTGTGCTTTCTCATTTTTAGGTGTGAAACTGGAGGTGCCTAGCAGACTTCCCAATAAAGATGTTAAGTACAAGGTAGAAAATGGAGTCAGGGCTACGAAGGAGAGTTAGCGGGTTACAAGTGTACAATGAGTGTTTGGAAATGAGGACAAGTTGAGCTGAACAAGAGATGACCTAGCCCGGGGGAGTCTGGAGCCTCCACTGTGTGATACTCTCACATTTACAGACTCTGGAGATGAAGCAGGCACAGTTGGGGAGCCCAGGGGAGTCTGGAGCCTCCACTGTGTGATATTCTCACATTTACGGACTGGGGAGATGAAGCAGGCACAGTTGGGGAGCCTGAGGGTTACTGCTGAGTATGGCGGGAGAATCAAGAACAAATGAACCCCAGACACTAGAAGAAGATTGTTCAAGGATGAGGACATGAACCCCAGTGTTTCTGGGAGCAATGAAACCAGTTCATAAACCTCCATTGTACTTGGTGACATGCAGTTCACCACTGATCCCAGCAAAAGCAGCTTTAGTATGGAGGAGAGGATGGTTCAAGAGAACACAGGAGGGAAATGGGTGAATTAGAGAGGCAGGGAGGTCATGCAACTTTTTCAAGGATCCTTGCTGTGGAGCAGTGGAGACCCTTGGATTAGAGGGTGGGAGAGGCATGACGTCAAGGAAGAGTTACCTTTAGTAACCACCCAGCAGCTTCAACAGAGCATGAACGGCCCTCCTGACACTTGAGGTCAGGGTGGGGGAAAGGGTCAGAAGAAGGAGAGTTCATCAGTCATGGAAATCGAGAGTAAGAACTAAGAAAGGGGGAGAGCCAAGAGCTGGATGCAGCCACTCCTGAGACCACTCGCTAGCTTCCTCCAAAAGGTCAAGGAGGGCTTTCTGGAGGTAATATGCGATTCAGATCAAAGGGAGTGATTGGTTTTTCAGAATGTAAGTCCTGCTGATTGATCATACCTATTTCTGGTTCCTTCTGGGGACTTTGGGCTACTCCTAAGGAGCCATTTGTTGCGAGCATTTGCTCCATGCTGCTGAAGGCTACAGTTCTCGCTGTAGCTCTTGTCCTTGTCTCTTTCAACTTTCGTTTTTATGTCTTACACTTTTTGCAGTGACACAGAGACAAGACGGGAAAAATAAAGTCTAAGTTATAAGACGCGGGCTGTAAGTGGGAAGGGGAGCAGGTAGAGATACAGAAACTTCTCGGAGCCACTTTGTAAACACCAGTGGGCGTGAGCAGCTCCTGCCGATGGCTGCAAGGGGCCGGAACTGAGCCTTACTAATTCACGGCGGCTTAACCAGGGTTCCGCAAGAACAGTCCTTCCACAGACACCGGGCTTGGTAAGGAAGGAAGAACTCATTGTGAAGAAGGAACGTGGGCAGCGCAGTGGTATATATGGGAGTGGGGGGGGCGGGGCAGAGTGACCTCCGCGAGATCTCTCAAGTCAGACCAGATAATCCTTTGCACTGCCGTGCAGAGGGTGAGAAGAGCTGTAAAGAGGAACACTGGGTTATTCCTACCACGTAAACAATCACAGCTTGCTTTCTTCTCCCCTGAAGTCTAGCCTAGGGTTTGAAGAAAGAAGGAAGGCTTCCTATGCTCTTGGAAGTCTAGTGACTTCAAATGGGATGAGCTCTGGAAAATCAGTCCAGCGGGACTGTTTCTCCTTCACTAGATGAGCTTACGGTGGACCCCTTGACTTAACAGGGCCATGAGCTTTGTCAAGCACAAAGCTTCCTGTAAATATGAGGAAGCCTCTACTGGCCCATGACACTCTATGGCAGGAATCCTGTCTTGATGCCTTGTCTTGAAAGTCCGTTGTCTGCTGCATGACTACAAAAGCTTCTTTCTGTGGAATTCAGGGCTGGGTGAATCCAAGGACTGTTGGCTGACATCGTCCAGCCGCGCCTGATTGACAACTGCTCACTCTCTCCCATCCACCCCGCTGCCAATGGGCTCCATGTTTTTGGCATTTAAAATGCCATTTTGGAAATGAGTTCTCCCCTAGGGGATACATTAAGGTACCTCTGCTTGTGGGTAACCTTCTTCCCTCAAAGGCTCATTATTTAAATGATTGCTCATCATTAGCAGCCCTAGTTCCCCTGGTAGCTGTGAGATGTGATGACATTTTCAGGTCTCTCAAAGCACCTTGGGAATGAGCCTGCTAACTGAGGCTGCTCCCACTGAAGGAGTATCCAGAGGCATTGGTGGGAAGACTTACCTACCATTCTGTCAAGTGGACTGCAGAAAGAGAGAGAGAGAGAGAGAGAGAGAGAGAGAGAGAGAGAGAGAGAGAGAGAGAGAGAGAGAGAGAGAAAGAACGAACCAGAGTGAGCCAGACTTTTGCACCACGGCTCTGCTCTGGACAAAGCCTCTCTATCTGCACTTCCTGAAAGACAAAGAAAGCCAGAGGGAACCTGGTTGTCATCCTGTGATATGGTGAGATGGAACTGACAAGGCTGGACCAGCCTGGCTTCTTCTGGGTTAAAGTCTCAGAACGAGAGGTCATGGGCAGGGTGGGAAAGGGAAAACAAAGAAAAGTTGTCTGTGGCTTTAAAGAGAGAGCAGAAAGAAAAGTTCCTGCTTTTCTTTCTCGTGTGAGAAAAAACTATTAATTGGCACAAAATACATTCAAGAAGCATATTCTTAGAGTTACTTAGAAAAATACCATGTATATTCTGGCAGGAGCAAAATGTATCCTTAATAGAATTCATATGGGGGCCTTCAATGATCACGATGTTTTGGAGAGGAGCCAGATAGTAAGTAATTTAAACATCACAGGAAATTAAATTTTAGAATTCAATTTTGCATAAAGTTTTCTGTAATGAAAATGTCACACATAAATTATGAAGTCTGATTATATTCTTTTTTTGACTTTTTAATAAAATAATAGAGGTACTTGACAGTCAAGAACAAATGCATATTTTATGTGTATAGTATTGCGCTCAGCCAATGTCCTGTGGAAATAATGGAACAGATGTTAACACTGCTCTATCAGCTATCAGGTGCTCTGTTACGCAGCTCCAAACACAAGTATTTATTAAAAAATGCTAGCGGGGTTGTCTTTTAGGGTTATCTAATTGTAGGCTTAAAATGTAGATGGTTAATGTAATTAATTATACATGTAGAATTATATAGTTGGGCCATAATTTATTATATGTATGCATATATAAATTATATAATATTCTGTTGCAAATTAATTTAATATGGGCACGGGGAATGACTTCTTGAAAATATTAAATAGTTCATAATGTGGTTATAAATCAAAACTAATCTGAATTTCCACTTAATTTTGAATTTTGAGAAGGAGGATGCTTTGACTCACTGTAGGGGACTTTGGGGGTGCTGATTGTGTTTTAGATTAAATCCACAGCCTGTAATTATTTTTAATAATATTCAACTAAAAAAAACGCCCCAAATAAAAAGCTTGAGCACTCTTAATTTGTTTCAGGCCAAGCAGCATTTTTCTTCAAAGTGAAAAATATAATGAACGTTTATTTTGAAAATTGACCTCCTCCATCATAACTCCAGGGCCCTGAGCAGATCTTTCCTCAGTCTCGCAATGAACTGTTACACAGCCAGGGATCACGGCCTTGCTCACTTATGGGGGAGCACAGGCTTGCCTATGGATGTCTTTTTAATATTTCCTCCTTTGGATCCTGTTGTGACTTCATCTACATGCTTCATATTTCAGAGAAGGGGTCTGCACATATTTGAAATTGCAAAAGAGCCCTGCAAAGCTTTCTTACTTACCTGGAATTACACAGAAACGCAGGCCAGGCTGCTCACCCAAAAGCTTGAGTCTTCCTTTGGAAAATGGACCACGTCAGTCCACAGTGGAAGGAGACAAAGACTCTGGGACATGTGCTTTCCAAATTGATGGGGACTGTCTGTTCTTATCTGCTTACCCGTGAGGCAGTGACTCTGGGGATGCCTTGTCCTTGTTTGTCTATGGCTCTCCTGGCTTATCACAGAAAGTCTTGGCACCTAGGAATTTGTCTTAGGTGAATCAGGATAGCTGGTTACCCTTACATACCTCCAAGACCTTACAACCCTATACTCTAAAGAGACAACATTCACAAATACATAGGCTACCACAAAGGGATGACAAAGAGGGAGCCCACATCCATGACGACTGTGCCCCCGAGTTACTGCCACAGCCTGGGAATTGACCCTGGGCTTAACTGCTCCAGGGCTGGAATTTTCAAAGTTTATTAGGCTCTGTGGAACAGATGGGAGAGACTTCTTCATTCGTTAGTGGTAGGAAGCTTGGGCTGGTGAGGCATTTGTGAACAAGAGCTCTTGTGAACTAAGTCATTATCATGGGGCTTGTGGTGGCAACTTGTGCTTGGACAGATGTGCAGGGTGGAGCGTTGCCATGGCTACCAGAGGTGAGTGTGAGAAACCAATATTTGATGCTGGACAATGGTGAACCCCATTGGGTTGTGGCAAAATGTTTCGGTAGCTGTTTCTCTGATAGATAGCTGGGCGGGCGGCTCGACTAAGGAAATGGTGTTGCTGTGAGAAGACAGGGTGAACTAGAGCTGCGGAGTGTAATATTGGTGGGTTCTTCCCGAGAAATCCCAGGGAAGGGAACACTACAGGCTGGAGCCCATCAGTTTATAAAGCAGCAAGTCAAAGTAGTGAGGAAGTTTTAGGTTCAGGGCCTTGGGACGAGGTACAGCCCTGCAGTAGACCGTGGATTAACTGGCTCGCTTGCACAAGGACCCGGACTGAATTCCCGACACTGTACAACAGGAAAAGGGAAAAGGTACAAAGGAATTGGAACTTGGAAGAATTGAACCCACACAATAAGAGATGCTGTTTTAAAAAGAAAACACCTTCCAGTTGGTTAACATGCCTCAAAGCCAATACCACAGCAGACAGGAGACATCCTCTCTAGTGACGGCTAAGAGGCTGATTTCAGTGCGGACCTCGGAATGCTGAAAGGAGGCGGCCTGGAGGGAGAAGACAAATAAGCAAACATCTAAGAATCTACAGGCTGACAAATTCCATGGGGCCTTTCGTCCAATGAAACAAGACAAAGACACTTTATAGGGAATTACAGAGAGAGACCAATAATAAAAGTATATTTCCTATCTAGAATTGAAATGGACACCATGGCACTCAGCAGGAAGAAATTAGAGAAGACTAGCATGCTCCCGAAAAGTTTGGTTTCCCACACTTCTTACAATGTGACCAGAGAGAAGAATCTCACAGAAGGTGAACCAGAGGGCAAGGAGAACCACGAAAAGGGAATTATTCTTTGGAGGATTGTGCCCTACTCAAGAAGCCTCCATTAAAAGGGTTGGAGCTCTTCCTATGGTCTGTCCAGCTTAGCTCTTAGCTAGTGGGCCCAGCTCAGTGGTTGCTTCGTGGCTTTGGTTTCAAATGTAGGTGTGCACACATCCCTTTGTCAGTGGGGATACACGCATGTGAACATGTTGGAAAGGAAGCAGGTGATTGGCGTTCTTTAGGTTGGTACCTCAGGACCAAGAAAAGCTGCATCTGCCTGGATTAGATGGTGAGCAACTGGATATCACTCCGGATAACTGAATTTTGAGTTGGATGCAGAAGGTGCTGCGTGAAGCTGGAAGGATTAGACGTTTTCTGGGTTGGAAGGGGGAGGAGCATTTGATGATGGGTGAGTTGAGCTGAGCCAGATATAGAAACTGGCAATCAAATAATCAAATATTCCATGTGCTCTCTTACATGTACCAGACTCACTGGTATTAGATTGGCCATATGGTTACTGAGTGCGCATTAGCTATTCCTACAATAGCCATTCTCTTTCCCATTGATTCTCATATACTTTTATTTCATATAGTGTTTCTTAAGTCACCCCTATATTCCATTACCTGTCCTGCTGGGAGCAAGCATCATACTAAATTAAATCAATAGTGTTTTCTTCTTCTTATAATGTTATCTAACAGTTAGTGGTGTGTGTGTGTGTGTGTGTGTGTGTGTGTGTGTGTGTGTGTGTGTGTGTAATCCAGCAGGCTTCTTCCCCAGTATACCAACATGGAATGGACTCTTGCTTTTGCTTTTATGCATTTGCCATTTTTGGAATCTACTAGAAATGCTGCCTAGGAATGTGAGAGATTTCATCGCCACTGTAGCTCTGCCTATTTTGAGCCCTTGTTATATTTGTCAACTGGGAAGCTTTGTCTGTGCAAGCCTTGCAGAAATGTGATTGGCTAGAATTACGAGTTTTCAGTTTTGAAACACTGCTCCGAAGTTTTACCCTGAGGATTTCAGCAATTCTACTTCTTGGCCTAGAAAGAAAATGACTCATTCAACTAGAATATTTTCTTGAGTGGAAAGGCACAAGAGAGACTGATGCTGAGGTGGCAGCCAAAAGGAAGACCCTTAGCCAAGTGATTGCTTTTGGACCTCCAGGCTCCACGCTCTAATTCTATTGACATCCGGGTTGACAGGAGGAATACCAGCGACATTGTGAGATTGGCCTTATCTGGACATATATACATTCCTTCTCCCAATCTTCCTTCTATGGACATACATGTAAAACTGTGTCAATTTATGGCTAATGCCAGATGGGACCAGTGAACTCTCTTCCTTGAGTGTCCTAATTCCTATGGCGTGCCATCTTTACTCTGGCTAGCTAAGAGGGAAGTCAAATTTTGTGTCTGTGAGGGACATCACTGAAATGAATGGTGAAGAGGGCAGATCACAGACCAGTGCTGATGCCCATATAATGAAAATATGAGGAGGTCAGGCCAGTACCAAGACTGGAAAGTTACTTGTGCGATTTGGGATGTTATCCAGGAGGGTTCCTCATAGTGTTGTTGAGCATAAATGTTTCTAATGACTTTCAACATGGTGCCAGGTGAAAGTAATAGTTACAAAGTACTAGAAAGCCTATGTGGTGGTAGGAAGGGAGAAGTTTGGTATTTCAGTGACTCAGATTTTCTGGATAGGGGTTATTTCATTCTGTTCTTACCATGTGGATACAAGAAAGAGCTGGTCATCCTCTGAGTAGCCAGAATGTAAGTTTCCTTAGGTTCAAGAAAAAGTTATGCCCTCAAAAATCCTTAATAAAGAACTGCCCATAAAATTAGCCCCATGCAACACGAGTGCTTGCTTATCTTTGTTCATAGTATTAGCGTTCCTGTCTGCTGACTTTTGATGGCTTTCTGATGTGCCAAACATCTGACAATTAAAAAAATGAGGGAAACTGAGTGTTAGAAAAATATAAATTGCAAGATTTCATGAGGTTGGTAAGAGTAATATTGAGAAATGAATTGGGTGGCATGTGCAATCACGGACAGACATCATGGCTAACTATTAAAGTCGAAAGGTAACCACTGACTCCCTCACCCCCCGCCTTAGTCAGTGTAGAGACACCATGACCACGGCAACTCTAATAAATGAAAACCTTTAACTGAAGGTAGTTTCAGAGGTTCAGTCCGTTATGATCATGAAGGGAACAAGGCAGTGTGCAGGCAGATGTGGTGCTGGCTACATCACGACCAGAATGCAGCAGGAAGCTGACCGACAGCTACACTGAAGGAACCTTGAGGAAAGAGACCTTAAAGTCTGTCTCCACGGTGACACACTTCCTCCAACATACATAACCTTTCCCAGGATCACCTTGACCTGACTAATGTGAAGACTTCTGCAATTTTGTGGTTAACTTGAGTTTCAATGGAAAAATTTTATTCAGCTCAAACAGACCAACCATGCTTGATATGTTGTTTGTCCCTTGTGAGAGTCAATAAGTATCTGAAATTCTAATGAACACTTTGGTAAATAGACTCTAAAACATTTTATAATTTTAGCTTTGTTTCTTTTCAGGTTGAAGTCATAATAAAAGTTTTTGTCTCCCTTTGTTTATTATGTCTCTATTTTAAATAAACTTAAAACTTTTGAGAACCAGGAACTAGGATTTGCTGATTAGCAATAAACTGATAGAAGATATTTCATTTCATTTTCATAAAATAACTAAAATAGCACACAGGGAAAATGCACCTCCAAATATATAGAAAATATACATGTTCACTTCTGGGTTCAAAAGACATGTTATTTTTTTAAAAAATAATCATACACATTGGATTGTTTTCCCCTTAAATTGGCCTTTCTTGGACTTGACATCCTTAGGTTTATCATCAGCTAATAAACCACGGCTCAGTATTTAAATAATCCACTACTTACTTAGCCATTTATTTCAGTTTATCTGATGTCATTCTATCTTATTTTTTAGGCCTTGGTTCTGCTTCCTTGGTCTTGACTATTAGAATAACCTCACCCTCATTTTCCACAAGATGTAACACTATAAGACAAGTTAAAATCCACAGCCTTCTTTTCTGGGTATGTGTACATCACCAAATTAAGCAAAGCCCTAATTTTATACTCTCTACAATAGGGTAATCTTTCTTACGTGGTGGCTGTGAGACCCAGAGGGGCAATGTCTGTTTGGGTAGACCTTTGTACATTGGAAATGGGACTCGTGAGGACGGAACCTCCATTAAGAACTGGACTGTGCACGACAGACTTAGACTTTATCTCAGGATTTGGACATTATTCCTGTTATACAGCATGCCTATTCTAGATAGTCTTTGATTATTGTGAGGCAAATTCCCGGCTCCAGCTCTTTGACTATCACAGTGGAGACCTCCAATCCTATTATATCTTCCTGAGTTGTTTCTAATAGACTCACTCAGACTTCCTTGGGTGAGGAACTCAGTGTAACCATGTGACCTTGAGACTCCGCCTGCCCAAAGGAAAGACCACCCAGTAACTCAGACTCCAGATTACGGAGCCATCTCTGAGGCCCAAACTCCCAACTTGTAGCACATTACAAAGATTGCCAGTTTCACCATTGTGACATATTGTGAATCAATTTCCACCCTGTCTTTATTGCTGATGGCCTATTTCAGAGGAAGATGAAAGGCCTCTCACCTAGACACTTGTGTGGTAGCCAGATTTTAGGCCTCTGTGGGTAGAGTGGGGGCATTCTGCACCCGAGAAGCAGCAGGTATAGCATGAACTCCTCCATCTGACCTGAATCTCAGAATTCTCTTTGATGTCAGTTGATTTATGCTTCCTTATACCTAGCAACGATACCATGGTGGTGAATTGGTATCCCGAATTGGTGAGCTTTAGTTTCTCCATAATTCATATCGCAATGATAAACTCACCCTAAAAAGACACAACCCACATATAAGTACGCACATGTGGCTTTAAGCCGTCAGCACCTCCTCCTGGGAGATTGCCATTGATAGCCATGGTATAGCACTGCAGAGCCATGGAATCTGGTCCCGGAACTGCATTTGTTTACACTTTTCATGTCTCTGCCATTTCCTACTGTACCATGGCAATAGCTCCCTAATAGTTCTGTCTCCTTGTTTCTAATTTGCTTGTGACTCATGCTGTACCCCGAAACTCTAAGTACTACATGTACTCTTTTTAAAAACTTTTTAATTTATTCTTTGTGTCTTTCACTTCATGCATCCCAAACCCATTTATTTCCCATCCCGGCACATCTTCCCTCTGCCCTTATAGCCCCCTCTGCAATAAAATTTAAGAGAAAAAAAGAGGAAAAAAAAAACAGGGAAAAATTCTTGTCATGGAAGCTGTAGTGTGACACAGTGAGTCACACAGTAAACCATTTAAACACTTTTGTCCATCTATCTCTACTCGCAAGTGTTCATTGCAGAGAGTCATTGGCTGGTTTGAAGTCTCTGGTTTCTGCTACACTATTGATGCTGGGCCCTCACTGGAACTCCTCTAGGTTATCTTGATGTTGGCCTGGATATCAAACTGTAGTAATGAGGAGCGGCTGTGTTTTCTGCACCCGGCTCCCAGCCGCTGGCCTGCTTTTGCTCCTGACTAACTTATACCTGAAATAACCACATGAAAATTGTATTAATTAAATTACTGCCTGGCCCATTATCTCTAGCCTCTTAATAGCTAACTCTTACATCCTGCTTTAACCCATATCTCACAGTGGTCGTGGCTTACTGGGGAGATTCTAATCAAAGTCCATCTTGGGCTGGAGAAACATGGCGTCTGCTCCAGTGCCTTCTCTCTCATAGCCTTCCATTCTGTCTACTCCACCCACCTAAGGGCTGCCCTATCAAAAAGCCAAGGCAGTCTCTTTATTCAACCAATGAAAGCAACAGAAATACAAAAGGACCCTTCTACACCATCCAACAGCTTTATGTCTTTAGGACAAATCCCTTCACGTGCTTCAGCAGATCACAGATGAGGTGGATTTTAGGATGGGCCAACTCACAACCCTGCTTCCAGACCTGGATTGTTGTAGAGTTGGTCAGCCTGCCAGTTCCCTGTTCTCATCACCAGGGTGAGCTCTCCTGCCCTTATGACCTCAGGACTAGTTTCCATTATTGTAGTAATTAATTCTTTGATTTAAACCCTAAATAAATTATGTTGGGGTATTCTTCCACTATTATAAAATACTTTAAATTCTCATTTCATCATTTCCTTCAAAACCTTTTTACTCTACTTTAGTCATAGATACAAACCCAGCACACGTATTCTGTTCTCACTCCCTTACCTTTTTCCATACCACACTCTTCCCCTTTGTCATAGCCTATCCCATCTCCATTCCATCCTGTTCTGTCTTATCCTTTCCTAGACATTAAGTTCCTCGTCTAGAAAATGTTCTAATATGCAAGGGGATCTTTGACTCTTGGTCCTCCTATAGCACTTATCATAGAGTTTTTTATTCTTCAATAGAGAGGAGGGGGAAGAGAGAGAGAGAGAGAGAGAGAGAGAGAGAGAGAGAGAGAGAGAGAAAGAGAGAGAGAGAGAGACAGATATCTGCACGCACACATATGCATGTCGCCTAATGTCTGTTGCGGCTTTGGGATAGTACCGTCATTTAATATTGCTGTTTTCACTATGTCAGGCAGGACTGTATTTTGTATGTAGTAAAAGATTTGAAATGCTCAGTACATAATTATTGATTAACTGATTGAATCTGAATTACTCTCTGGAGGATAGCCCTCCATTTTGAGAGACCCATCATTAGCAAAGTAAGAAGGAGCCTCCAATAACATCTTGATTGATTTTCTATTTGTTGTTCCCAATTGATAATGATCACTCTAAATTTGATAATTGTTTGTAATCTACTGGAAATACCACAGGCAGAACTAAAGAATGACATCCTATAAACCAAGCACAAACTGTTTCCCTCTTTCAAACACAGTATAGTTAGTCAGCAGAGAACATTCTGCAGGCAGGATCTCGGGCAAGGCTTTTCTTACCTCCAATATCTTGCCTTGAAGCAGGAGATAATGCCAAAGTTCATACTCCCTCAGTTTCTCTCCGACAAGAGCATGTAAACCTGGGTGCTCCTTTTTTTTCTTGGTGTACCATGGCTACCCAGAACTTGAGTTATGAGGAATAAGTCACAGTAGAGGTTTATGTTTCTAAGCCAGTCCATCAAACAAAGATTGCATAAACTTAAATTCTACCCTCCTCCAAATTCTAGGTAGACATGTATTTAGGAGGCACATAGAAAGTTTAACCACTAGAGATGCATTCTTCAGAGGAGACACTTGCTCACTGGGAAAGAAAGCTCTCAGGACCAGCTGAGGGAGCAGACCCGCCCTCATCTCTTCTCCCTGCAGTATGTCTGCTTGGAATGGAGCGCCAGTTGGCATGTCCTTTACAATAGAATGCTCCTCTCTTTCTCTCTGGTGTGTGACTGGATTTGCTGAAGTTAAGTGACCATGTGTGTAATATTAGGGGCATAGCTACCACTTCCAGACCAGACTCTTTCTTGCTTCTGCAAGAACTGGGAGGAGGAGTCTAAATGCCTCAGAGACAAGATCACTGTCTTAAAAATTTGATGCGAAGGGAAGCATCCTCCCCCTTCTTCTGTTTCTGAGTCTCCTTTGGCAAGCAGCCAGGCCTCCCTCTGATCCCTTCCCAAGGCCAAAGAAATGCCAATTCAGCATTGTGAGCCATCAGGAAGCGATTGAGAGACAAGCACAATTCCAGATCTCACATTAAGGATGGAACAGTATTATGAAGTGAGCTGTTTCTTTCTCACAGAGAACTGTCAGGCTGTGTCCTTCAAATAGCAAACACTGGGAAAGAATGGATGTGTTTTAATCTGTTTATTGGTATCCAAGTTTCGATATAGGGAACCCAGTTTTGGATATCTCCTTTGAATTTTTTTTCTTTTTGGTAAGAAAAGACCCCTATAGCTCCCAGCTTTCCCCAAACCTCTTCTCACATCCAGCCTAATAGATGTAAGCATGAGAGAATGGTTGGAGAGAGAGGGGGTAATTATTTGGGATTTAATGTGGTCAATATAAGCCAAGACAAGGTGTGAAACTAAAATTGCATAGGATATAAAGATTGTTTAACAACAGAATCATAGGGAATCCAGGAAAATCACGGAAAACTCTAATTTCTGGAAGTTGGTTCACAGTGCTGGTTTTTAGGTGAGTGTTGGGGGTAGGGAGTTGCTCTCCAGATTCTAGAGTCTAGAACAAACCTTGCAAATGTGTAACCTGAGGCTGGTACTTCTTCTCACCCTGGCCATCTGTCTATCTTTTAAAAAGCATTTCTTGTGTCCTACTTCATATTCAGCTAATCTCTTTGAAGTATTTTCCAAGAACAGGTTAAGGTATTTTCTTTTCCAGTCAATATTTAAAACCTGGGAGGCCTGATTCTCATCGGTATTAGGAAGCAGGTTTCCAACATGGAGTCTCAGTTGGCAGCTCTACTGCAGAGACAAATGCAAGGCAATTCACTCTTCTTTCTCATACTTATAAATAAATGCCGCAAGCGACTTCCTCGCCAGAGTAATGGAGTGGTTCATTTGTTTAATGCGGTGCTGGGAATTGTACCTGGGCCTTGTGGGTCTGGATGAGCCCTGAGCCACTACTGAACTCCCCGAGGGCAGATGATCACTATTATAGCCTCAATGCATAGTGTGGTGCTACACCCAGTAAAAACAATTCCCAAAGAGGGAAACCGAGGCAGGTTTGGAGTCAAGGAATGAGGGCTCTAAGAAGGGCCATTTGAAGCTTATTATTCCTTCCTTCACCCTACACATGAGAACAAACACTAGAAAAGAAGAACCAACACTGTTCAGCCATCTTTATGCACTCGATTTAGGGTCACAGTGTGTCAATTTATTATTCTGATACATATTTATAGTTAACATTTTTATTTCTATTATGGATCAAGGCATTGATCCAGAGGAAAATAGCATAGCTAGTCCCCAATGAAAAAGTTGTCAAGTGACAAAATTAGGATGTGAATCTAGTCCTATAAAACCCAGAAGCCCTTGCTCACCTTGTGTTGTGTACCTGCCTCCTGGGGAAATCCTTCAAGATAAGTAACGACTCAGGCCCAAGATCACAGAGCTTATTAGGGGCAAACCCAGCATCAAACCCGACATCACTTGACTCCAATCCAGTTTGGGGTCACTGATCGGTTGCAAATGAAATAACCTTTTGAGACTCCACTTGTGTATATTCTACTGGTCCTTTTTAAACACTGGCTCAGGCAGCAATAGTGACTTTCAAGAGAGGGCTTAGCCTGTGGTCCTTTTCTGCCGCTGTTTTGAACATGGACCCACATTTCTGATCACCTGAGGTCTCTTTTTGCAGGCTGTCTCCATTGACTAATAGGTCTTTGTTCCTTCTTCAGCTTCATCGGCTCACAGTTGGCAGCTGTTTCGGATGAATTACTTGGCTGTTGAAGAGCCTTTGCAAAATCTTTGGCATCAGTTGAGGACAGTTTCAGAAAAGATGGTTGTTATTTCGCTGTTGTTTTCCATATGATTTTGGCTCGGTTTCTAGAGGAATTAGTAAGTGGATCATGTCATCATCCATCTCAATGCCACTGTTGAATGCCCACTGTCTACAGAATGAAGCTCAAGGTTTTATCAGGGCATACTTCTTGTGGACTTTCCTCCTACCTCCCTAGCTTCGTTCCCCTGTGTCTCTACCATTTATTTCTTGTGTTATTCATGAGAACATTCTGACATTCCTAGGCTCTCCCAAGAATTCCTCTTTTTTGATAGGCAAACTCCAGCTCATTTTTCAAAACCTTTCTCAAATTCATCTCTGTTGTACAGCTTTTCTTAACTCCTGTGGGTGGTGCTGTGGCCTCTGGACTCTCTGTCATGTACTTTGCACAAATTTCAGAAGCAGCGGGGTACAGGGCTTAGGAGCTTCTCTTTGGTGTTTGAGTCTTATCTCTGACCTGTTTTAGTTAAATAGCTGGTTTAGTTACTTTTATATTGCTGTGATAAGACACTATGACCAAGGTAACTTATAAAAGGAAGTGTTTAACTTGGGGCTCATGGTTCCAAAGAGCTAGAGTCCATAACCATCATGGCGGAGAGCATGGCAAAAAGCAGGGATGACTCATATCTTGGCCCACAAGCATGAGGCAGAAGCTAATTTGGAATGGTGTGGGATTTTGAAACTTCAAAGCCCACCCGCTAGTGACACTTCTCTAACAAGGCCACACCTCTAAATCCTTCCCAAACAGTTCCACCAACTGAGAATCAGCTATTCAAATATGTGAGACTACAGGGTCCATTCTCATTCAAACCACCACAATAGCCTTGAAGAAGTTTTTTTTTTTTTTGAAACTTCTAAAGCCTCGACTGTATCATTTAAAATGTGAGGATAATAAGAATGCTTTCCCCTGATGTCATTATGATATAACATTGCTCTACATAGGATAAGTAGTATGGAGTTCTGCTATGGTGTAGGTGTTCAGTGAATCATATTCTCGTCATTGTGATGTGGCTGTTTATCTTCTTTGCTTTCTACCTGCATGTGTCCCCTCTAGGTAATAAGCTTCCAAAGGCTAGACATTTGGGGCTTATTCTTCTTTGGGTCTACTCTTGAAGAAGTATAAGAAGGCTTATTACATGTGCAAGTGACCAATGCAACAGAATAGGCTCCAAAACTCAGGAGAGTTCTGTACTTGGGATTTAGTGTTATATAGCTATTTTGAGACTCTTAAGTTTTATATTTGAATTTGTATGTATTTCAAAGTTTATATGAATGTGGGCCAATAGGACACTTAGTTGTGTATCAAAGAACTTGGACCTTGAGCTCACTCTATTTCATTTTCTCGGTGTGGTGTGGTGTGGTGTGGTGTGTGTGTGTGTGTGTGTATGTTCATGTTGGTGCATGTACATGTGCATATAGTTACACATGCATGTACACATGGAGGTCTGAAGTTGATGTCAAGGGTTTTCTTTGCTTGCTCTCCATGCTATTTTTAAAAATTAAATTTGTTCTTTGACAATTTCACACACACACACACACACACACACACATGCCCTGCATACCTATTATTCTTTCACTATACACTCTTTCCCTACCAGTCTTTTTCCAAGATTCACGACTTTTGATTTTGTTTTGTGACCCATTTACTTTAACCTAGGCCATCTGTATGACAATTAATTGGAACTACCCACTGGAGCCTGATCAGGTCATCAGTGGGTACACAATGAAGGTAATGACTTCTGCCTCCTCAACTCTATTCGTAGCAAAGAGTTCAGCAGTGAGGGGCAGCACCCCCACCCACTCCGCCATCCACACTTAACCATTGATGGGCCTGTTGTTATGCAGTCCCAGTACATACAGCCGCTGTGAGTTCATATTGGCAATGAAGGAATTCCCCAGTCTTTGTCACTGTCTTCTGGATCTTACAGTCTTTCTCTCTTCTGTTGAATGATCCACAGATCTCTGAGCCACAGAGGACATTATATAATATATAATAGCTTGGTTAGGGCTGAGCAATCATTCTCAGCATCTTGTGCAGCCAGGATTTTCCTCACTTACTGGAAAGGGGGATTTAAGATTCTTACCTTAAATCAGAATCTCTTATCTTTAATAAGTAGCATTTGTCTAATACATAGAGGTCAGTTGGATTCTATTAATACAGCTAAAGATTAGTATTTACCCCCCACCCCCCAACCCAGGGCTTAAGACTTTCAATTTCAAGGGATTCTCTCCCATAGACTAGCACCCAGATCCAATCAGAGAACAATTGGTTACCCCCATAACAATAGTTCCCACTATTGCACAAGTGGGTTTATCTTTTCTGGCAGTTTTGTCTTGCTCTCAAGCTCTTCACATCTGAATAAGACCAATGATGCTTTTCTGTGCCAAGTAGTTTGCATAGAATTGTCCAGGACTGTACATAGCTGGCAGAGAGACACCTCTAGCTACTTCTAGCTTGATTGTTCTACTTTATTCAAGTAAATCCACTACCTTCTCTCTCATCTCTTTCCTTGACTCTATGGTTTCATGTCACCGTCTCTCTCT
>JAQHUG010000039.1:5881241-5917335 GCA_028555095.1 Dicrostonyx torquatus | reverse complement strand
ACTCTGAAGTTTGTTGATTAGGATAGGTCAGCTAGCCAGTGAGTTCTGGTGACCTGCTTGTCTCTGCCTTCTAAGCACTGGGGTTACAGACAGGGTGCCATCACACTGGGTGGGTGCTGGGGGTCCAAACTCAGGTCTTCAGGTTTGTATAGCAGGGATTTTAGCAATGAAGCTATCCCTTAGCATCTAGGGTGGGTTTTTGACTCTTCTGTACTTGGTGCATTGGTCTCACCTACATTTTATCTATTTTCCTGACTGCCCCGAGTCTGTTTTTAACTTTCTTTCAATGGTGGTCAAGTTGTAGAGATAAGCAGAAACCCATGTCCTGTTGTCATTTTCAACTTCTAGTGGGGACCTGTGAATGAGTAGTAGAAGGTTGGAATCTGGACTTTGCCTATGCCATCTTCAGTGAGGCACAGTAGCAGCTGTTAGTCCCTCAGCCTGATAGCTCCATTTGGCTTTGGGTGGGTGACTCAGGTGAGCCTCTTGGCCACCACTATATTCAACAATATGATATCCAGAGCAAGAGTTAACGTACCATAGTGATAGAGGTGTGCCTGTCTACTGTCGGTAAATGTGTTAGCTCATGGGAGGAACAGGTTGATGACTTCACTATCCTGGGTCATAAATTTCAGATAAGATTTTTAAAAAAATTGAAGTCAGTTTTTGAAAAAAATTGAAGTCAAGTTTTGAACTGGAATTGTATGTAGTCATCCCTGTCCCCACGTGCTTAATACAATGCTTACTAGAGGAATGCAAGCTTAAATGGCCAGTGAGGATGATTAAAGAGGGCCGGTGTCTATAAAGATGGGGCACTCCATCACATTCCTAGAGGTAATTACATAGCTCAATGCTAAGTGTATGCTCAAAACCATGGGTTCAATTCTTAGTACCAAAGAAGTTAAAAAAAAAAAAACAAACACAAAACTTGCAAGACTCAAGAGACATATGGCAAGATGAGATAGCTGAGCACAAGAAGGGAAGATACCATTCTATAGCCCAATCCGGAATGGCATGAGCTTTTTCAAATTCAAATATGCAGTTCACTTGTTGGTTCAACCTCCCTTTTCACGTACAATCGGGTATATCTCGAGACACAAAGGCTATCTGATTTTCGTTTGTGAGGATGGAACAAGGATCTGTTTGTTTCGTGGTGATGGTGACACAGCGATACAATCTCACTAGAAAGAATTTCTTGTACGGAATATAATAACTGCGCTCAGAAATGTTAAGTGCTTTCCCTTTAGCGGTCACTGTTCATAATGAAAAAGCAACGGGTAATAAATTCTTGGCCGCTTTCAACTCAGTCTTGGCATAGAACTTCTCATGGGGAGGGTCTCCAGCTTGGTGTCGCAGAGATCTGTGACTCTGATCCCAGCAGATACCTTTTGGTGGTCCTTTGTCTCCCCTAAACTTTAACAAACATCCTAACCCTTTATTACCACCAGGAAAGATCACTTTAGAGGCTGTTATTTCTTTCCACATGTTACATGACTCATAAAAAGGGAGTTGAGGCAAACTTGGCTGTATCATGTCAAAAAATATTTACTAAAACCCAGTAGTTCAAACTTCTGTCTACTAATCCAAAAATGGGACAATTCCTTGGTTTCTACTGTTTGTCTGTCTCTCCTCTCTCTCTCTCTCCCCCCACACACATGCACACACAGATAATTTTGATATAATTTCCAGTGTATGCAGACTAGGGGTATGATTTATAACAAAACACTAATTAAAATGAAATCATTGAAAAATAGTTGGAAGCCCAGTGGAATTCTTTATAACAGGGTGTGATCTATAGCAGACAATTAAAAGCATACATCAAAGCCACCTAATGTATGTGTGTAAGAAGAAGCAGAGGTGGGGGGGGACACAAAAATGAGGGAGAACTGTATCTCCACAGGGGCTGATCTCAAGGCTCCACCATGAAGTTCCAAACCCAGCAGTCTTCTGGATATCGCTGAGTAAACCTGCAGTTCTTTCTAGGAGGTTTCCAGCCTGTGTTTCAATTTTTCCAGGTCGCTGGCAACCTGCAGCAACCAGCCACCAGCTCTTGTGACCTCTGTCCTCTTTTCTTCATTTTTCTTGGGCTAGTCTTTCCTCTCTCCTCTCTGTCTGTCTGTCTGTCTCTGTCTCTTTGTCATTCTCTCTTTCTGTTTCTCTCTGTCTCTCTGTCTTTTTCTGTTTCTGTCTGTCTCCCTCTCCCTCTCTGTGTCTCTCTCTGTCATCTCTGTCTCTGTCTCTCTCTGTCTTTCTTTCTCTCTCCTCTTTCAAAACCAGGGGAAGTGTGTGAAATGCTAAATGTACTGTGTAGCTCCAGGCTCAGCAGCATTTCATGCGCTGCATGTTTTTACATTAATTTATCAAAACACAAAAACAGCAACACTGCAGTGCTAATACTGCATAAAGAATATATTCTGTTGTTGTTGTTTGCTTTTTTTTTCAAAACAGGACCCAGGGAGAATATATAGAGCCAACCCAGGCAGCGTTCAGACCACTTTGCAAATAAAGTGGGATTTGTTTGCAAGGATTTAAATTGGTAAATTATTTGAATTTCTCCACCCCTGGGTGAATGATTTAGATGGCCTTGACCCTAGCCTGACTGCAGGGATTAATGTGGGGTAATGATTGCTGAGGCTATCATTGCAGCCGGCATCATTAATTATCCTTATTGATTGTAGCTTTCAAAGATAAAGCATTATGCTGACTGGAAAATACCCTCTTCCTGCAAGGTCACGGCTAAAATAGGGAAGCTAAATAATTGCATTAACAAACAAAGAAATAAAAATAACCTCTCAGAACATTGTGTAATTAAGATCCAATTACAACGTTTGTTCTTGTTTACAAAATGACAGAGTTCTTCTTGTCAAGCCGTTTTCCCGAAAATTGCTTCAGTACATGATAATTGCATTATAGTAGGTAACCCGAAAAGAGCATTAAAAGGGGGATCAGTTTCCTTGGATAGCTGCCATGGCTCTTGCTGTCTGACTCACCTACAAAAGTGTGAGATCCCCAAGGGACTTGTCTAAAATACTAATGATATGTTAAATGAAGGGGGTTAGATGCAGGAAGTAATAATTGGGTCTCAAATCCTATTATATTTCTTTTGGATAATGTAATGGAGCTTAGAGAGATCCCAAGGATGTTATCGCCCACATCTTCCCCCACCCCCTTTTAACCACATCATTTTCCTTGCTGGAGAAGTCAGGCTCGAAAGCCCTGTTTGGTTGTAAATTTTTCTGGTGACAGGGATCAGCAGCCCATCTTCTCTGCCATCGATCAGGTTTGGAAGTTTAAGACATTTTCTGTTTTAAGCAAGAGGCTTAAAGCAAAAAAGTAGGACCCAAAGCCATGCATGGTTTCCTGTGAAGCATGCCACCCAGCTTTTCCTTTTGCTAAGAAGGCAGCACACACGGGGGTCTGATCAGAAAAAGAGCAGGTAGGAGGGATGCACAGTGATGAGGGTTGGTGCAGAAGGTGGGGTCCACTCTCCAGAGGTCAGGCTCAGGAGATAGGGCAGATAGTCTCTCATCTGGAGACTTGGTTCTGGTATCAGAAGTGGGGATCACTGGTACAATACTGTCTTAGGGTGCATTGAAGATCTTGCAAAGGGCGATGATTTGTATATTTTGTTTTTTGTATTTTTGTTTTTTTTTATTTTACAGAAAGAGAAAGATCATTCAGGACCCTCATATGTTGAGTTGGGGGGAGCACTGAACATTTTGTCTATTTTATTTCATGTCCACACCCAGTTCATAGAATACCATTGTTCTCATCTTACAGACAGATGGCAAAGCTGAAGCTCAAGAGAGGCCGAGTGACAAACACAGAACTCACCAGCGGTGGTGCTGAGAGTCATACTTGGGCCATACTAACTACAGAATCTTCCAGTTCAATCCTTCCACAGTAGTTCCAGGAAAGGACGGCATTTCTGTGCTCATACCTCTGTACCGGGTCAGTTGTACACAGCCCACACTATAATACAGAAGAGAAAGATTGCTACATGTCAGTTGTCAACATCATACAGTATAGGTTTGTAGAATAAACTCAAGTCCCTGCCTCCAACCTGCTAAAAGAGTGTGTCAAGTATCTTATTTACACTTTATTTTTGCTTAAATGCATTGCAAAGACATTATTTTTTATTTCATGTGGAATGGAATTTTGAATTTTGTTTGTGCCTTGAGTCTTTTTCTTAAGATCGTACCTAAGAGGTTTTTAGGCAGTATATGGATCCATTTCATTTAGAACATTTTCATTTATTTGTATGTGCCTCTCTCTCTGTGTGTGTGTGTGTGTGTGTGTGTGTACCACACTCATACAGCTTCCCCACCCTCCACACAGGCTAGATGACACTGTCATATTCCCTAGATCTAAAGTTACAGGTGGTTATGAGCTGCCTAGTGTGGGTGCTGGGGACTGGGCCTGGGTCCTCTACGGGAGCAGCAAGTGCTCGGAACTGCTGAGCCATCCCTCCAGGCCCAGAGCCATCAATTTCTTTATAATGCCTCTCTTCAGCTTTCAGTGTAGGAGTGGATCATCATTTAAGCAACCCGCCTCTTGCTCTGAGGAACTTAGGTTGTTCCTGATTGTGCAACCACAGCTAAAAAGGAAACAGCATCTGAACATCTACATTTGTGGATACATGTGAATAGGTCTCCCAATTGTGTCTCAAAATAGTTAAAGTTTTATGACAAAGGGCAAGCACATTATGAAATATGACAGGTATTAAAAATTACCCTTCAGAAAACTACCTAATTTATGCTACCATGGAATATGCATATTATAGAATGTGTCTGTTTTTCTTTCTATTCAAAATATAGAATGTTATTAGTCTTCTAATATTTCTCTTTTTAAATGAGCAATTATGTCATACTATATTTTGCATTGTGTAGAATGAGGTAATACTTTGGTGTATTGTATTGGCTGTAGTTAAAAAAATCTTAATTAAAAGACTTCAGTTAGGTTTCTGAGTTATTTAATAGGTATTTGTCTTTTTAAAAACATCAAAATAGCATCTACCTTGGTCAATTTCTTACTCTTAAGTCATTGGAGCTAGAGGAGATGATGCAAACCACAGGGAGTTTGGGTTAATTGTCCTCAGAAGCTGTGTAACAGGGTCTGGGTCCTCACCAGATCATGCAGGTGGTAGGACCTCAGTCTGTTTCTGGCTCTCTGAAGTCTCTTTACTCTTGTGCAAGTTCCCAGCTTCCCTGTACAACGGTGTGAGTCAAAAGATTCTTGAGGAGGGAAGAAAGATCTGAAACTCATTATACAGGTTGGATGAGGATAAATGCAACAAAGCCCCCTCTGGGATCCAGAGCTTTGAACCTGGCCCTGCCTGGTGAAGACGATGAAACAGTTATCCTGTACAATTCCTTAAACCACTGCTTGGGGAGATGTGGCATGAAGTGCTTGCTGGGGATGAGGCTGGGAAAACCACTTGTTATTGCCACGAGGCAGGATGAGGAGCCTGAGTAATTCAAGCCTGAAAGACCTGCTTAGCTTCAAGAAGAGAAATAACAAGTTCAAATCTCCATGATGAGACTCAAGATATTAGACAAAAACTAAAAGAATTGGTAGGATTAGGCTAAGAGAGTCTTGTGTCTTGGAAACACAAAACTCATACAGCTAAACATCAATATAATTATCCTTGGTGCTACCCAAATTACGATATCGCTCGAATTCATGGCTTTGATGGATGTTTTATACAAAAGCCAAATAATCAGTAAAGAAATAAAAATGAGGGTGGGGGAGATAACTCAGTAGTGCTTGTCTCGTAAGTGTGAGGACCCAAGGTCAGTTCCCAGGATCCTAAGAAAGGAAAGCCCTGCCAACAGTGGTGCACACTCACGACCCCAATCCTGGGGGTACAGAGGCACGCAGATCCCTGGGGCTTGTTAAACTAGCCTACTTGGTGAGCTCCGGGCTGATGAGGAGCCATGTTTCAAAACAAAAGGTGGGTGGCACCCGAGGAAGGGCACCTGAAATTAGCTTCTAGCCTCTACACACACCCCTATACACATGTACTCACATATACAGGTTCACACATGTATACACACACACATGTATACATACACACATGGGGGGGAGGAAGAAGAAGGAGATAGAGGGAGGAGAGGAGAGAGAGAGAATTGAAATAGGCGTGTGTGTGTGTGTGATTTCAGAAGGTGTTTGGCTCTCTTAAGTCCCCTATTCCTATGTAACGCCACTGATAAACAGATTGGTCAGCTTCTCTCCCTTTTTCAGATCAGGCTACTGTAGTATTGTCACCTGAGAAAGGCACTTTGTAGATGAGCACAATTCATGTCACGCCTTCTCCATTCCCCACCCGTTGTATTGCCTGTATAATTAGAGTTAGGTGCCAGATTATGGCCCGGGGTCAATCACAAGATTGAGTAAGTGAGTAGAAAGACTTATAAATCGAGAATAAATGTTCTTAAGAGTTCTGCCTTTCTACATAGTATTCCTTTGCATGACTAGGCAATAATTCATTTTATTGTTGATAGTTGTTTGGACTTTTTCCAGTTTTAAGACAAAACAATGAATGATAGTTTTCTGTAGAATTTATAGCAATTTATATTTTTTGATAGGATTACTCTAGGGAGAGACTATATGCTTGATCTCAGGAGACAACACTTTTTGGGCAAGGTTCTGCTAATTTAGACTTTCACCAGGATTGCATGATAGTTTTAGCTACTCCACTTCTTCCTTACCAGCACGTGGTACTGCTCATTCTTGGTCGTTTAGTGAGCAATGTCTTCACTATGGCTTTCCTTTGGTCACTCTTGTCGGTGTCATTTATGTGAAAGGTCTTACATAAGCCACATGGTTGAACTTTTCTGACAACTTTTCCTATTGGCTTGTTTTTAAAAATGGTTCTTTGAGGATCATTACACAGTCTAGACATGGGCTGCAAGTCTTTTTCCATGTTGTGGTTTGCCTCTTACTTAATAGTATCTTTTGATGAATGATGAGCATCCTTTAATTGTACATCTTTTTCTTGTGTAGAGAAATTCCAGACTTAGAAACTTAAGACTAATAACATTTCATGGTTTGTGAAACTTTTGTGTCTTGCTTAGGAAGTCCTTTTTATTGTTTCAAACTTAAGAACTCTTCTTTAGCCTTTAAATTCTTGAGTAGAAGTGAGTAAGTGACATCTTGATCTCCACATTTCCTTTGCTTGTGGGTACTGTTCCCAGCAAATGAAGCCTTTTCAATTGTGGATCTGTTCAAAACTCTTCTTTTCATTCCACTGAACCGTTTGTTAATTTCTGAATCAGTATAACACCATTTTATGCAAATCTCTCCAGGGTAATTGTAGTTGATAGAGAAAATGTGTCAGTTTTTTCTCTTACAGTCTTAGCATACCCCTTTAGTATGTTCAGAATACACTTGGCAAAGTCCACAAAATTTTATCGTTGGTTTAGACTGAGATTGCATTAAATATATAAATTAATTTAAAGATATAATTTATCTCTTTTAGATATTAGTTTATTATATTTGGGAACAAGTTTAGCTTCTCCAACTAATAAAATACTCTTTTAGATCATTTAATAAAGTCTTAATTTTCAATATGTTGCTCTTTTTCATAGCTGAACGTTATGCCTGGGTACTTTCTGGAATGCTACTGCTTGCTGTTGGCAGTGGTCTGCTAGATTCTACTGTGTTTTTAAAGCATAGAAGCTTTTTCTAATTGTTGATCTTGCGTCTAGCCACTCTAATTCCCTTTCTTGCTTATACTGATTGCTCACAGTTACACACATTTTCATGTCTGGAGCAGGTTTGTATTCCATGCCTTTAATGAGTGTGATGGGTGAGGATTTGATTTAAAATATCGTCGAGGTGGAGCAGATCTTGATTAAGAGCAATCATTGCTCCTGCAATTGCTGATTTGGCAAAAAGGTATGGCCATACCCTGTAGACAATGCATGCAGACTTCTGGAGCTGTGTTCGGCTGTGAAAGTCTTTCGCTCCCTGCCAACGTCTGTAACCAGTATTTGAAGGAGCCCCTGGGAAGGCTCCATTTGTATCTATTTATCAATTATTATTTATTCCTGCAAAAGAATCTTTTGTTTTATTGCTTCTTTTTCCTCTCCTGGGTGAGCACAGATCACCGTGTTTACCTATGTTATCTAAATACCCCAATTCTACAAGCTCAGCTAGTACGCAAGAGGCTTATGATGAGACAGCATGACAGTGTGGGAATTTAACTCTAGGATTGAGTTTAATTAGTTAATTAAAATTGTATTTATCGTTATCCTATGCATATATGTGTTTCAGCCTGCATACATGTAAATGTGCCACATGCGTGTCTGGTAAGACCTGCAGAGTCATAAGGGGGCATTCCAGTCCCTGGAACTGGGGTTGCAGATTATTTTGAAGTGTGTGCTGGCAACCAAACCTGGGCCCTCTGGAAGAGCAGCAAGTTTTCTTCACAGATGAGCCATCTCTCCAACCCTGGGCTTGAATGTTAGCTCTCATGCTCCTGAGAGGTTGGAATCGATGCAGAAACGCCAGCCCTGATCATTTCAGGCATGTAAATATTAGCTGGATCACAGATTTTTAGTTCTGAAAGGCATCAGCTATCTCACTGTACAGAAAAGGAAAGAGGGGCCCGGGGAGACATGCTTTGGCTGTGTGAGTAATTGGTACAGATGCCGCGATGTGGGATTTCATCCTCCAGACCGTTCATCTAGGCTAGGTTTCCTTGCACCACATGCAATTTCCTCGTTTTCAAACAATGTCCAAACTATCACTCTCTTTTAATTTGCTGAATTGTTTTTTTTTTTAACCTTTGTGGGGGATCAGTTTTAACATTTCTTTATCTAAGCTTAATTTGGAACCAGTATATAAGTTTCATTGATAAAACTGGCAACTCATGAAGTAAACTTAAAAATGACAAGTTTGACCTTTGGTGTCCACAAGCTGAGTCATACGCAGTGAGATACAGATGCTGAGGAACATGGATCAGGAAAGGGGGCCGGGCTTTTGTAAGCTATGCTGTTTACCGTGGTAATGCCCAACCTTCATTCTGTGGGCTTCATATAGCCAAGGAAAGCTAGAATTGAGACCCCAAACCTCTGAACTCAAATAAGACCATATAAAGCATGTTTTGTGATTGTGTGTATGTGTGTGTGTGTATGTGTGTGTGTGTGTGTGTATACATGTGTGTGGCTTGATTGTGTAGTTTTCTTCTTTCGTCCTTTTGTTAAACATAGATTCCTTCCCTGAAACATTATGATCTGAATCCATCCCCACCTCCCCTCCCATCCATATCTACTCTCTTTCTATCTCTCTTTAGGAAATAACAGGCAATCTACCACAGGAGGTGTTTGTATTCATGGTTGTGGCCCCTGTTACCACTGAAGGCCAGGTGGATATCTGTGGTTTGGGCTGCTGCCCAAAGCTGTGTTGATGTCTGTGGGCTATAACACTGCCTGGGGTCTTTACTGATCTGCGTGGCCTGTGTTGTTGCCACCTGAGGCCATGGTGATATTTGGTCCATTCTGCCACTAAGTGCCATGTCTGAGTCTATCGTTCTACTTCAGCCGAGGTCTCTGGAGATGTCCATGGCTCATGAGCCCCAAAGATCATGCAGATGTGCATGGCTTGAGCTGAGTCCTGAAGCCATGTGGATGACCACAGGCTGTGCTGTCTCCAGGGGCCATATTGACATGAGTGGCCTGCACTCCCACCTAAGGCCATTGTGACATCCAGATCCATGCTGCCACCAAGAGCCATGACTGGGTCCTAGGACCTACTGCAGCTGGGATCTGTGTTCATGGTCTATGACGCTGCTAGAAATCAGGGGGAAGCCTATGACTTCAGCTCTGGCTGACTTGTAAAGAGCAAGGAAGCTACTTTTATAGTGATATGAGTGACGGCAGATGCACAGCTGAGACAGAGGGACCTGGAAGACGTCTGTGATAAACTCTTCCCCGCAAACCCCACTCCCACTTAACAGTCTGAACTGGAAGCCATCAGGAACTCTTTAAGGTGTGATAATGATGCTGAAGTCAGCTCTCCACCCTTGATGGCTACTAACAGGGACATGGGATGGAATTGACCCAGTTCTGTTGGGGGCAGGCCACTGAGAGTCTGACTATGCCCCAGTGAGTATATAGATAACACATATTGGACTTTTTTGAAAAAAAAATTCACTTTTTTTAGGGGAAAAGTCACAAGGATGGGGGGACATGGAAGGACTGGGAAGTGAGTGTGATTGGAGTGCATGATGTGAAATTCCCAAAGAATCAATAAAAATCAAAAAAGAAAATAATAGGCTTCTAGGAGATAACAAAACACAACAAAATGAAATAATATAATATAGTGAAAACCAGTATACTGATGTTGGACAAGCCAGCAGAAAATGAAAAGATCCCTAAGAGAAGGCACAAGAATCATAGACTCACTCATTTATACATTCACGAGTCCCATAAAAGTATTAAAATGAAAGCTATAATATACATGCAGAGGACCTGGTGCAGACCCGTGCAGCCCTGCGCATGCTACTTCAGTCTCTGGGAGTTCATATGAGCTTGCTCAGTTGTTTTTAGAGGCTCTTGTGTGGTTTTCAGTGTGAGCTTTGTAGATGGTAGTGTCCTGTCAACAGACTGCGGGACATGCCCATTTATCTATCATCCGCGTCTTTGGATTTAGCCTCTCTGAATTTTCACCTGTTTTCTATGATAAAGTGGGGTGCTAAACCCACAGTTCATGAATTTTGTGCAGACTAGATAAGATGACATGTACAGAGAGATTAGTGCCGAATTTGGGATAAAGTAAATTTCCTGCTATTGATGGCTATGAAATTATTAGACATGTACCATTGCCAATGACTTGAGTAGTCTTTTATCTTTTAACTCTCCTCTATCCTTTGATATTCTGTGTACCTGCATGTCTCAGGTGTAGGGAGATCCCTTGTAAGCATCAGTGTAGAGAGGTCCTGTGTGTTTGAAGTTGCTTTGCTTTTCACCTAGGCACAACCCCATGATACTGAAGTGTGCTGCAAAGATGCATGGTGCCAAGGCTCTACAGCAACCACTAAAGCACGCTTCAAAGAGTACTTCTCTTTAAAGATGATACTTGGTTTGCAATGTCACCAGTGGTCCAGCTAATCAGTCATATGGTTACTAACTCACATGAACATTGAAAGGAGCGCCCACTTAAAGGGATTTAAAATGTAGATACAGATACAAGTCCTTGCCATATAAAAAGGATAACCTTGACACCAGTATGGCAATGTAAGTTATTATAAAAGAGAAAAGTAGAGAAATGGGTAATAAGAGAAGGGAGAAGGCTTTGACTGGGAAAGCTTAAGCTTGGGATGCTTTGTGCATGTGCATGGATGAGTGGTGGTAGATGTTTATGGGTACAGAAGAGAAAATTCATAAAAGTTTGTTTATGCTAATGCCAGCTCCAATATTGTGTAATATTTAATTGTGTTTAACACACCCAGTTAAAGAGTTCAAATGGTCATCCGTTGGCAGAGGGAAGCCATGGAAGAGTCTAAGTAGAAGGTTTAAATCAGAAGTCATTGTTTCAGAAAGACCAATAAGTTGATCAAATATGTCCTGGAGTCAGAGGTAAAACTGAAGACAAAGGGATCACTTGGCAGGCTTGATCATAAGGTGCGAAGACTTGAGAGGTAGACATGGAAGGGGTGGGAAGAAAGTGAGGTGTATTTTTATATTTTTATATCAGACTGCCCAGCACTGCTTACTGACTGGATATCCAGGTGCTTCAATCTGAGTAGCAGTCTTAGAAACTGGATATTCACCACCCCCCTACTCAGGTGAGTTTCCTACAACTTATATCTAATTGAGTTTGAAATGGTGTCAAGATATCTTCATGGATTGCCCCGTACCTATTCATGTCAACACTGAAAATGTGGATTTGAAGGTGATTTTTTTTTGAAAGAAGTTAAGGCTAGTTAAGGCTAGTATGAGGAAGAGAATGGTCTAGGAGACAGAGCTTTAGAAATTGGGGCTGGAAGGGAAAAGGTGATGCATAAAGGTAGTTGGCAAAGCAAGGCTTCTCACATCCATCTCCCTTCCTTTTCTCTCTTCCTTCCCCGTTTTCCTTCCCGCATCTTCTCTTTCCCATCGGTCTCGTCTCTAGAGAATGAGGAAGACTTGCAAAGTTTGGAGTGTGTATGTGTGTGTGGTGTGTGTATGCGTGCGCGTGTGTGTGAAAACTATTTAAGATTGGCAGATCATAGAGAGGGCCTCAATGTGGAGTGTGAAGTAAGAAGCAGGAGAGACAGAACCTGGGATGTGGTGACCAGTTTCTTCACATCTAGGTCTGCATGGCACTCATTGTCAAGACATTGTGTTCAGACTAGCTGTGTATGGGGGAAGCAGGAAAAACTTTTATAGGTGTAATTGTCCAAATTGAATAGAGCTGTGGAGTGACTGTGTTAGCATTTTTTGCAAAACTCAACAAAACTCAGAATCTGGATTTTATGTGTCACAGGGTTTATAGGTGGGATCTCTTACTGGAATTATTCTGGAAAAATAAAGATACAAGTGTTTTCCCGTAATGAATTGAAAAAATGAATCTGTCAGGTACTGAGGCATTGTAAGAATGCTAGGGTTTGCATTTGCAGTGTTTGATGTCACGATTAATTTTTCATCGTCCAAGTACAACTTCCTGTTTTTGACCCCACACCAAAGAGGCGTAAAGGAGTTTGCGAGGAAGAGCCTCTTGGAAGCCAAATGGCTCATCCAAAACAGCATTTTAATGATTTAAGTAAAAATGAATCAGAAACATGTGGGTTTAATTTCCCTTAAAATTCACATGGGTTTGAAACTTAAAGGAGAATAGTACTCGGCACAATGTGTTCAGGGTTTGGTTAAACTCAAAACACTTGAGAAACCCTTTGGAACACTGAGTGACTTCAAAATACATCTGGGTTTGCCCATCCATGTGGGCATAGTTACAGAACCCTCATCCTTCATGGTACCATTCAAACATGCTATCAACATATTTCAGTTCTCAAAAGGTTTAATTAGGATAAAATCAACAAATTTTATTGATTGTCTATTATTTGCAACCAATAAAGTAAAAAAAAAAAACAGCCCCCCCCCCGCCATTTCACAGCTAAGCAGTCTTTCCTGAAGTGTGGTCTAGGGAACTCCCATGTCAGCAAAGTCATCACGGGCCGTGGGCATGTGCCTCTCTCTGCAGTTGGAGCATTCTACTATATCAACCATCCACATTCATGTCTCTGCAGCTGTAGGCCTCCATTAAAATTAAGAAGCATGAAAAAGTTATGCTATGCAGCTCTTGGTTGGTCATCAAGCTTTGCTCTGGGTTGTAAAAAATCACTTTAAGAAGTCATGCTGACGTAGGGCAATGCTTGCTCAAAATGCCACAGTAAGACATAATTGAAAGATGTAAAGAAGACCACAAAAATGGGGAAAACCTCACGATTAGCAAAATAACATCTTTGCAGTTGTAAGCCCCACTAATCCGCATGGCAAGCCCAGTTGTTAGCTACTCAGTGGCCAGGGTGTCTCATAATGAAACCACCGAGGATGTATCTGAACTGTGCTCGTATTATTTGTAGCCGATTATACTAATCCCAATGCTGAGTGACACCTAGAGAGATAATTGAATTTCTTAGATTTCTCCCTTTTACCCTCACCGCCATGATCAGAAAAACACAATTTTGAATGCTATTCTCTCTTAGGGTGAGGCCACACTGTCTGTGTAATTGGATAAATCTCCAGGGAGTGCCGGCTTCCCTGCTGCATTCTACAAAAGCTTTAAGGAAAGTTAGCCTTCATTTTTTTTTAATGTAATATTTTCAAGAAACCAAAGATGTGTCTTGAAATGATCTCTTGGCATTTTCACCCAATGGAACTAATGAACCTTAATTGCATAAGAAACAGTGAGTCAAGAAGCTGACATCCAGGCTATGTGATAGAACTTCAGATAGGAACATTAATTGTTTTTCTAGTTTTTGTTTTTCTCTTCCTTTTTTTTTTGAGACAGGGTTTTTTCACTTTGGAGCCTGTCCTGGCACTCACTTTTGTAGACCCGATTGGCCTCTAACTCACAGAGATCCACCTGCCTCCACATCCCGAGTGCTGGGATTAAAGGTGTGCACCACCACCGCCTGGCAGTAATTGCTTAAATAAGCACCAAAATGCAACAGAGGAAATTTTTCCGTATCTTAAAAAGAAAATTCTAAATGATTATGCTGGGAATCAACCCCTGGGAAAGGCTGTCAGGAAGTGTCCCTGGAAACTGTGCTCAACTTAGATGACCAGTCCACAGGGTATAGGAAGACACATTGGCACGTGAGTGCTATCAACATTCATACGAAGGCTGGCATATCCATCCTAATCTCCTTCCTACTTGTGCTCCTGATGACCAGCTGACATTCTTGGCAAACTTGGGAGGAAATCAACTGTAGATATAATATCCACCACTGTAATTCAGCGAACTCGAGATTCTGAGATCTGAGAATGTGGGAGGAAGCAATGCAGTATGTCTTTCATTAGAGGAGGCAGAGAGGTTAATGGGGACTTCTGCATTACTCGGGACCGGGTTTCTTCTGATCCCTTAGCTACAGCTGTGATACTCTCATATTCTCTTCTGAGGATATTAGACTACCACCCCTCCACCACCAAATGAGGACAAATAGTCGGGGCTCACAAGGTGAACTCTTCCCTGGTGTTGCTAAAACCCCTGTGGGATGTCCCAAGCTGCTGCAACATCACCAGTGGTCTTTCCTTCAAGGAGGACCAAAAAGGAAAAAAAAAAGCCAACAAAAACACATTACAGGCAGTGTGCCTACATAACAGTCATGGGAAACATTTCATTGCTTCAGTTAATTATAGAATGGGGCTAGGTATTCATGGCATCGATTACCGCTCATGAAAGGCCTTTTAAAAACAAGACAGGAATAAATAGAGGATTTTAAAAAGTGGGGTGTATGAATTAAAGCCTTTCCCCCTCCTCTCTTATTTCCACGTAAATTAATTCTACAATTTAATAAACTAACAGGTGGTTCCACTTCAGGCTGAGCAGATGTTAGCTGAATGAATGGAGTTCCCTCTTGTGTGCCGTGTCTCCCTGAGCTCTTTCTTTAGCTCTTCCCTTTCCCTTTTCTTCCTCTCGTCTATGCCAGACGTGAGCAGCTACAGCGTGAGTGGCTTTGTTTCAGCTGTATGAATACTAATGAACGACACGTGCTGATTTTAGGCATATTAGTGACATTCATAATCCTGAATATGCAGACATTTTCCACCATATAATAAGGTAGCAGATTGCCACACCAGGAACTTCTTTTACTGGCCTGCAAGTTGCTAATTTCTAGTTCTTTACAGATGGGGCTCGGAACTAGAAGCGTATTTGAGAAGAAGCCAAAGGAAACTGTAAAATTCAGAAAATCCCAGAATTACTTAGAAATCCAATGTGTTATTTTGGTGATGTTCCCTTCTTGGCTGTTTCTGGGAAACGATTCCCAAGTTTAGGAAGAAGAGCTTTCTGTGCCTTCTTCCCCTGCAGGTCTAGTCAGTCCGTCAATGTTTCGATGGTTTTCCTCAGCTCCCGGCTTTGAACACAATGTTATGAACATACATTGTGAATCAAAACTCTTAAAAAAGGACAGTGTCCAGTGAATCCTAATTGTTTTCTGAGAATATGAGAACGGTAATACTTAGACCAAAGCCATTTCTCTCAGTCTTGTACTAAATCATATGCACATCTACGCCCCCGATATACTCTCAGAGTGTGCCTTGTAAAGACTTGTGGCTCATCATGTATCTGATCGCTTGCTAAAAATACCAGGGCGCTTATGGCATGCTGCTGGCCCTTCCAAAGCTTTACTGAAAGTCATTCTCTCCCGTCGGGAGCAGCCAGACATAGCTGAGACATTGCTGATGAGAGGAAAAGTCACCCCAGCCATTGATCATCAGGACCCAGACGAGACTGCTCATTCCATCCTTGGCTTTCTCGCTTTTCTTTTTCCTAGTGCTAGTGCTTCAATGTGGGAGCAAGGGAAGACAGCAAAGTCACAGAACATATGTTAGAGGCATTCTTGAGAAAGTGCCTAAGTATCAGTCCAGTGTCTATCACTGATTATAGGTAAATTCTGAGAAGTGGCTGGTATTTTAGACATGCAGACCATTTATTTTTCTACTGTAAAATGGAGTTATCAGGACTCATGGGGATGTACAAGTTCTGAGCACACAGGGCTGGCTTGTGAGACAGGGAGAGGTGATTGGGTTTGCCCAGTACCTCCCAGGGGATGGAGGACACAGTGGTCTCGTTTTTTGTCTAGTCCTTCCTTTCTGATGCGCTGGCATCTGCCTGCCATGTACTTTATCACCTGCGCCCTGCTTTCTGTTGTCCTGGCCTTGCCTTTATTTATCTTGCCTGCCTTTCCAACACACCTGGTGCTCATTTGACAATGTAATTCTCATCTTACACCGCTCACTTGACTTCCTGTGTGCCGCTTCAATTTCTTCCTGAATCCTGACCTCTGAATTCCTGACCCCAAGATGATAGACGGACTTCAGCTCTGATAAATTCCTCTTAATAAGCTCGGCATCAAAGGCCCAAGGCCTGTTCCTAGTAGAGGCTGACATCCTCTGAGCCTCCCTATCATGGTCATGGGAAGAAAATGCTGCAAAGATATTAGCTACAGGAATCAGTACTTATTCTGCTGTGGACTTCATGACAGGACTTTCATTTTTGTCTCTAACATCGTGTGGTTGCTCAAAAGCCTAACGAGGATGTGTAGACAAGTATTTAAAGCCTGGCATTCTGTCAGGCTTATTAACTATGATTTAGTTTCCTTTTCTTTAAAATGAAGATAGGAAGAGTGTCCACAATATAGCGATGTGTGTGTGTGTGTGTGTGTGTGTGTGTGAATGTAGGCAGACATATTATCCCAGCGTTTAGGAACTAGGATAGGAGATTTGGGAGCTCAGGGTCAGGTGGGGCTATATACTAAGACTGTATCTAACCCAACATGTACACAAAAGGAAAGACAATTTTCTCATTTTTCTTATTGAATTAATGAAATTATAAATTTTTCTTTCTTTTATGCAACAATGGTAGAATCTTTTGGCTTTGTTAGAAGTAGAAAATGGAGTCATAGAGACACTTAGAAGATTTTTCTATTTTACTTCTGGTGTATTTCTCTTGCCAAGCAAGTATAGTTTTTGTTTTGGTAGGGAAAGGATTTAAAAATAGGAATAGCCTCCAGAAGAGGCTAGCATAGTTATTTAATCCTCCTGCAGACTGGCTGTACTGGATGTCTACAATTAGCCAAGGCTCAAAATCCATTTGATGGTATCAGGTATCGAGTTTTTGTCCTACTGATTCTGTTTCCAAAGTACCATGACCTGAAATGCGGAGCTATGAAGTTTCATAAGAACGATTCATTTGACAGATATTTATTGAGTGACTATTCTGCCTTAGGTACTGTCTGGCTCTGGAATTTTGGCCCATGATTGGTCTGGCAAGGTCAGTGCCCTGCTACCTCCTATATTCTAATGACAAAAATAGTACAATGCAGGATAAAGAGATAACAATGATATGATGAGTTATGAATGGAGTGGCCAGGTTTTTCTTTAGATGGAGAGATTCAGGAGGAGAGATAAAAGATACAGCCACGCGAAGACCCAGGCTTGTGTGTAAAGCAAAGAGACACCCCCCCTTCAAGAAATGGGAATGACCATACATAGTCTGTAAGAGGAAGTTAAAGAGGCCCATGTTGAAGTCATGAGAGATGCATTGTGGGAAGGCTTAGAGTTTTAGTAAAACCATTACTGGAAGATTTTAAGCAGAGGAGCTATGAACAATATACTTCTCATCAGTTCGCACTGCGATATGGAAAGAGGATTGCAACCTAACAAGTGGGCAAGGGAGAACAGCAAGGAGGACACTGTAGTAGTGTCCGGGTTGGAGGTGATGGGATGGGTTGGGACTTGAGCAAGCCCAGGCTGCGTTTTGGAGCTGGGGGATGGCAGGGGATTGTTTTAGTGTGAGAGGAATGGGGCCTTAAGTGATTCTAAATGTTTGGGGTGAACAGACACCATTTCCTCAGACAGAAGACGATGAAGGAGAACAGAGTTGGCAATAAAGCAAAAATGTTTTGTTTTGATTAGTTATTTTTGGAATGCGATGAAGCAAACATCAGCAACGGAAAGACATGCTTTTAAAAATCTGTCTGCAAAGGGAGATTTGAGTAGTAGAGTATATTAGTAATCAACGAGCTTGTGTACTAAAGAGTCTCATAATGTAGACTCGCTAAATAAAAGATGATGGAAAAAGTCTCCCTGGGTTTTTGTACAAATAAAGAGATTTAAAGTCAGATTGTCATCTTACTGCAAATGGTCTGCTTCGAGGCTACCAAGCTTCTCTTGGAACTGCAGCAAGTGATCTTTCACCAATTGTTCCTCCAAACTTCTCATCGTCAGATTTCAAAAACTGTCACCCTGAAATTTCTATTTTTCATTTATTCTTCTCTCAGATATTACATTCTGACCCTAGTTTCCCTTCCCTCCACTCTCCCAGTACCCCCATATCTCCCCTCTTTTCCAGTTCCATTCCCCTTCAGACAAGAGCAGGCCTCTCAGGGATATCAATCTACCACAGCACAAGAAGATACAATAAGACTAGGCAATGCCCCCATGTTAAGAATGGACGGGGCAACACATTAAGAGAAAAAGGGTCCCAAGAGCAGGCAAAAGAGTCAGAGACAACCCCATTCCTGTTGTTAGGGGTCTCGCGAGAACACCAAGCTACACAGCCATAACATATGTGCAGAGGATATAGGTCAGACCCATGCAGGCTTTCTGGTTGACCAGTCTCTCTGAGCTCTGCAATCCTTCCTCCCCCTCTTCTGTGGATAATGCTGAACTTTTGAAATTTTGTTTTTAGCTAATGTAGATCCTTCCTGTACCGATGGAAAAGGATTAGTAATATAGTCCCTGAGTAGCAGGTGAAAATTTCATATCAGTCCTAGGTATTGGTCTTCATTTTAAATGTTATCATTTGGGTACCTCTTCAAGGCAATAAATTCAGAAGGAACAGAAAATTACATCCATTAACCTATAAACTTACATACTGATTATCACTTTATCTGTTGTTCATCTGCCTTTAATTGCATAATATAAATTTAGAGACTTGCACTTGAATACTGTATTATTTTGTGCTAACTTTAGACACTACCAACTCCTTTTGGTGTCCTAAGTCGTATAGAAACGGCGAGTTCCCTTCATTTTCACAACATAATGAAATACTGAACTTTCCCCTTTCTCCTATTTAGCTAAGGATTAACTTACAGGTTTAATTTACTGATTTACAGGAAAAGATTCCCAGCTCGTAGACCGCACCGCATGCCATGATATGTGCTGTTTATATAAATAGCATGGAGGTTAATTCAGACCATTTCATGGGAACGGCTTACATACTGTAATCATGAGCCGGTATACAAGTCTCTCTAAATTTAAAACAATGTAAATTAGCCAGGCCAATTTAATTCTTGCCAAGAAAGTATATTCCTTAAAGCCATGTTTTTTACATTTATTAGGCTAAATGCAGCTATATTCTGTAACTAATAAGTGCGAGGATTTATTGAGTTCTGGATCCCACTGATTGTAAGTTATGTTTTCAAAGTTATTTAAACAAGTTAAATATGTTTATAATAATTTCATTTCCTATATGACATCTAACTAATGAGAAAAAAATTAGGGTAAGGGAGAATCGGAGTCAGTTTAATCTTTTCATGGCCAAAGCCAAGTTTAAATCCCATCCAAATGCCACTTCTCAATCACAGCTTTAAAAGATTAAACGCGATTATAGAGGCATTTCTCTACTTTTGCGAGACACAAGCTCATGTCAGAGCTATCAAGAAGCCTGCCATCGAGTCTCACCTTTGAGGTGAGAAAGTAGCTTGTTGAGTTTTTATTTCAAGGAAGACGACACATTGCTTAATATAATAGCTGATATTAGCAGAGAGAGTGTTCGATGCTCCCTGGGCCAAGTTTGTGTGGATAGTCTGGGCTCTAGGGAGGTAAATTTAGACCCTTTCACTTTCCTCTAGGTTATACATTGCGAACTTGAAAAGATTTGTCTGTGCTAAGGAAAGTTTTGTTTAATAAGCCTGAATTTTACTTGTTTAATTGGATGGAAATTTTAGTTTAGTCTTGATGACTTTAAAACTAATCAGACCACACATTTATGAAGTAATTGGTATTCTCCAACTTTCGGGAAAGTGTATGCTGCGGGACGGGAAGTCCTTGGTTTAGGTTTTTGCTGTTGTTCTCTACTTGGTTCAGAATATTGTCTAATATGAATGTGAATTTCCTGCGACTTGTCTGTCCTTATTCTTGTGAAGAGCACCCTGTCTCCCCAAGGACAGATTTCGTTTATGGTGATAGCGCCTGCAGTCCCTAAGTACAGTGCTGCCCATGCTTTCCTCTCTCTATACTCCTGTACATGCAATGCACGCTGGGAGTTTGGCTTCCTAAATTATAGGTGCCATTATCTAAGCTTGTGTTTCCCATCTCAACCCGGCAATGGCAGCGCTTGTGTGGGTTTCTTGCGTGCTCCTCGCCTTAACTGCCTAACCTATTAAGGACACTCCTGTTGCTGAATACGTTCTTTCTGCCCTCCGTGGCATGGCCCAGAGGCCTGTCAGTGGCGATGGCTGCCGCAGTGCTCATTTGAAGAACCGAGTGTCACTGGAAGTGCCCTGTCACTCAGCCTCATTTGGCATTTAAAAGAGCTCGGAGAAGTTAGCTGCCTGGGAAGCTGTTTCTTCGAGAATTCTTTTGAGCCCTGCTCTGATGATAAACCTGCCACCTGATAAGGACTAAATAGTAACTGTGCATTTTCAAGATAATGCCAGAGCAAAGATGTGGCCATTATATGCCACCAGAAGTGTATTTGACTTGGCTCTTTAGATATGCTATTCATTAGAAACACAGTTAGTGGGGGCTAGTTCCCAGTAGACTGCACACACACACACACACACACACACACACACACACACACACACAATTTTAACCTTAGCATGAGGGGTCCTTGTAATCATGGAAAAATAAAAACAACATGTATTCTAGGTTTTCTTGAACTTTATGCAACATCTATGATCCGCGAATGACCTGTACTGTAAGGGATAAATAGATAAGATATAGCCCCCAGCTGAGAAGATTTCTGTCCAAGAAGAGAAAGATCTGTAGTTAGTCTGATTGTTACAGGAACCCACCAGAGATGACCACTCACACACATTGCCTAATTGAAGTCTTTATTCTAACTGGCTGGGACGGCACACATGTCTTTAGGACCTAAATGTAGCCTTGGGCATTTAGAGAAAGGGTCTTTTAAAAGGCCAAACCACACCTTGGCATTTCTCTCCACAGGTGGAAGGGGAGCTTTGCACAAGGAGTTTAACAGAAGCTAAGGTAAGTTAGCTGGCACATCCTGACCTTGGGATGCTACGATGGAGTTGGGTAATTTTCCATGGTATTCTCCATTAAGGAGAGCAAATTCTAGTTAAACCTGAAATGGTCTTGGCAAGAATCCAAGATGGAGGGACCTCTGCCCTATCTTACCCTTTCACATCATACTATATATTTATTCAAGTATAAGATTAAAAGTACACGTGGGAAGCAGATAAAATGAAGTGTTTTATATGTGGAAAGAAAAATGCAAGGAAAGACTTTTGGAGGGATGATACTTGAATTGAATAATGGTGGTCAATTTAGTGTGGTATGCAGGTGGAGAATATTTGCAAAGGGTTACACCAAGGCCATCATCTCCTAGGTTGATTCTGTTAGAGATAAAAAAAAAACCAAATATTTGTGACAATTATTCAAGATGATGAAGTTCTTTTCTTCACGATCATCACGGAAAGTGTAAGGACCACTGCAGTGAGATACTGCAGTGCAGGACACAGACGGTACCCACTTCTCAAGCCTGAAGAAAAGTGGGAATTTATAGCCAAAATGCTGGGGTAGGATGCAAGATTACTAAGAGGAAACAGTAAAGCCAAGGGGGATGGTATTGAGAAAAACCCCATAAACTCTTACTGAGAGCCATCGGATGACCTGGTCGGACAAGAAGGATGATTAGATGGAAGGCAGGGGTACTGGTTAACCAATTTAGTAGGATTCTTGCCCAAATCTGATAGCACAGAGGAAACCATGGAGCCTTCCAGTAGGATGTGAGAAGGGATTGAAAAAAAGGCGTGTCTCAAGTTTGACCAAAAAGATAATCTTCTTCAAGGCTTCCATTTGAGGATTTGAGGGGGATAAAGCTGATACAAAAGCAAGGTCACAGATGACCTGAGAGGCCATGATCCCGGTTATTTGTTCTTGGTTGGCTTTCCACATCTTTTGCCTTCAAGAAAGAGAACATAGACCAACAGAAGGGATGGATAAGAAGGGAGTTAACTTGGCCCTTGGTCATTGAGCTAGTACAGCAAGGCCCCAGGCCTGAGGAGAGAGCAGGTGAGCCAGCATTTATGCAATCATGGCCTGTGGTTAGTCAGGGGATGGGGCTGGAGTGATGGCTAGGGTAGGTCTTGTCTTATCCACCCTATGCTTGGATCTGGTTTCAGTGTGTCCCATGGCTTCAGGGTTTTGGAAGTGTTGGGTAACAGTTGGGAGGTAGTAGTAGATCCTCTAAGAGATAGATAGGGCCTAATAGGGGGTTTTAGAATAGCGATATTTCATTTGTATTTTAATAAATAAAGCTTTCTTGATGATCAGAGAGAAAAACAGCCACACTGGTCAGTCATACAGACCAGGCAGTGGTGACATACACCTTTGAACCCAGTAGCTACACTAATTAGCTATAGAGGCCAGGTGGTGGTGGTGCATGCCTTCAATCCCAGCACTAAACAGGGATATAAGATGGGAGGAGATAGGTCTCATCTCAGTCTCATTCTGAGGATTCGTGGAGGCAGGATCATCATTTCTGTCTGAGGTAGAGGTAAGAGCCAGTGGCTGGCTGCTTTGCTCTTCTGATCTTCAGGTTGAACCCCAAAATCTGTCTCTGGGTTTTTATTATCTGTGCTACAAAGAGGGGTTGTCATAGGAGAAGATTAAGGCAGTCCAGGGGAGAACAGATGTTTTAAAAGCCTGAACTCATTATTTGTGTATCCTTTTCCCCATGGAATAAAATCTTTTTCTATTAAAACACTCGTCTTTCCACAGTAGTAAAGCATTGGCATTTCCAGGATAAAAATAATCACCAACTGTAGTAAAATAAAATTCATCTCATCAATCGCAGACTAAGTGCCTTCAATACATTTTTTTCCATATAAAAATACTAAGAAAATTGATAAATAACAGGGAAGAGAATGATATTGCTAGGTAATTAGAATTGTTGTTCTCTGCTTTTAGAAATAATTTCTTCCTCCTAAATTTATTCCCACTGTTGGGGCACCATCACCATTAGGTCTTAACCCAAGTGTCCTTGAAAAATTTAGAAATGTGAGTTAAGTGGACCTCTTTATATATCTATAAAGCTAGTCTGTCTCATGTGCTTTATTATAGTAATAAGGAGCTGACACATGCATTGACTAATGGTAGGAGGAATGGGTGTAGAAGTTGCTTAGGACACTGGGTTTCTTGATGAGGTGGTTTGACAGGTAATGGGGACTTTGACGGGGATATGTTGGGGTGGGCGTGGCCATGTTGAAACTATTGTGAAAATGCGTATCAGCAACATTATGGCAGTCAATAACGCACAGCACAGTGAATTGCTTTTCGTTTAAGCGTCTATAATAACTTGGTAATTCAAAGGCAGCCAGAATTCTCTTGCTTTTTTCCTTTCCTAGATGTGCTGGCGGTTGAGAGTGGGTGTGTGCGTTTCTGGATTCTTGGGTTGACTTCCTCAATTGTCCACATATGAATGTGTGTACGGAGGTCTGAAAATACCTCTCCCTGTCTTCACAGTGATTTTTCTAGCAACGTCAGGCAACTGTCAAAGCCCCACTGAAGCATGCAAATACCAGCCTGAGGGTTTCTGAGGGGATGAGAGTCTAGGAGTCATAATGCTATTAAAAAAAAAAAAGACCCAAAACTCAGATTTTGCAACTAAACATAACTGAAGTTACAGTAATTTTAATTCATTATATGTGTATGTTTCCTTAAGTTTTAAAAATACATGAAAGGATGTGAATTGTCCCCTTGGGTCCCCAAAATAGGAAAGCAATAGTAATTAAGCAAAAAAATAAAATAAAATGACATGGATGCATTAGAGCTAATATAAATCCAAGGCAATTGGCATGAAGGAATTTTTTTATTTTCAAAACAGAACTAAATCTCCTTTTCATTATAGATTTAATTTAAGTAACATGATAAATAACGGTAAATTGAACTTTATTATGTATTCATGAAATGCAGTTTAATACAATTGTTATTTCTGGCATTTGTGGTTTAAATATATTCCCTTATGGCTAGATGTTATTTTTAATGTGCAAATTCAGAAATAATGACCCACAGCTCCACTGGTGAATTAGGGATGATGTAGACACATGGACAATAAGGGGGAAATGGCCTCCAAATTCCCGTCTTTATGAACATTTCGAGTGCAATCTCTGATCCTTTAAGACTGACATTAAACACATTATTTTAAGGTTACAACTATATTGCTGGCGAAGAAAAAAGTAATAAAGTAAATATGTTCCGAGGGTTTTTAAAGAATGGTCTTTGACAAGGACATACCTGAAAGGGAGAAACTCACTTATCAAGAACAGGTTATTGAAAAATCTCCACAAAACTTAAAGAAAAAAAAAGACATTAAATATTCGCATGAAATAATATCTTACTAGCATGTCTGGAGCGTGAAATTGGACCCCGAAAGAATGGCTAAACAAATAAACAGTATACAGCCAGCAATTTCCACAGGCTTGCTTTTCAGAGAGCCAGTTAGAGACTGGTCAAGAGAGAGAAGCGTGAGTGATTTCACATTTCTTTAGGTTTAGTTTAATTCTACCCCGTTCAAGAAGTCTACTGGTGAAGATGTGACCACAGGTACAGCAGTATGTGCAGAGGGCTATCACAGCCGCAGTAGGACCCCGGCTTCTTGTCCCCAAACTGATTCCTGATGTTTAGTTCTGACGAGTATTTAATCTTCCTTTTATTAAGAAAAGAACGTCTCTGAGAAGTTGCTGGATGACTGAGTTCAACCTCCTTCTCCTTCTTCATTGTTGCTTCTGAGGACTTAGCCAGCCATGCCCCAGAATGACCTGACACAGGAGCTCAGGTCTGGATAGCCCTTGACTAGAAAAGTCGAGGTGGCTTCGTGGTTACTCACTTGTGACAAATGTTTGTGGAATGTAGGGTCTATTGAAAGCTCTGGAACCTGGCTTTTCAGCATCGTTGTGGGCATCGCTGGAGGCAGTCAAGTGTCTGAGCGTTTCTTCATTTTTGCCGCACATTGAAGGCTCACTAAGGAAGCTTTCACAGCCAAGTTGTTAGTGCAGGGGAAACAACCACTGCAGGGCCCATCTCAGAGACGTTGGCCTGAGAATGTGAAAATCCCAGTTACCACAACCATCACAACTTGGGCATTATCAACATTGTCCTGTGAACAACTGGCCCACATCTGTCAACCAAAGCCCTGCTTCTTTTCCTGAAGAGATAATTCCACACAGGGTTACAGGCTCACAACCGCAGTGCGATACCCTAGAATTCTGGAAAGGGGAAGGTAGTTCTGTAATTTATTTGTTGGGGAAACCCAAACCATATGGACTTATTTGCTAGTGCAGACGTAATGTAATAGAAGGCTAGGTATAGGTTTTATTTCATTTAGTGTCAGTATTCAGGCGTTGTGATTTTGGATATTGCCTCAACTCAGGTGAGATAAATATATGATTTTTTTTGTGTGCTTTATTCACATCCTAAGCCTGGAGAAACTCTGCGGAATTCATCTGTTTTTAAGTGTTTAAGTAAGGGGCAATGGAGCTGTAACTAGAAATGAATCTTAATTTCCTTTATCTTCCTATGTTACAAATACCTACTAATAATGTCCCTAAAGATAATTTGTCTGGCGAAGTTAAAAAAAAGCTTTCTAAAATTTGATTTAAGCTATTAATTTGCTTAGCAAAATCATATATTGCACATAGGAAGTTCGGCTCTGTTGTGGCCAAATTATCACGAGTTATAAATTAGTTGTGTTTGAGTTAATGAGGTTTTATTATAAACACAAAACAGCATTACGCCCGATGCCTGATTTTCATTAGTATAAAAAACAGCCCAAATAAAGCTAAAGAAAGAAAAAAAAAAGCCTGAGTTGCCCATGCCACTTGCTTTGTAAGCCGTCAAGATGCTGTTCATCTGCTTGTAGAGAGCTGGGAAGACATTTGCATTGCCTGCCCACAGTTTGTCTTGGAATAAGAGCACCACAAAATTCCCTCAGTACCAGTAGCCTGCGAGTCAAGTCTGGACTCCCATTCTCTGAGTTTTAAGAATTTTTCCCATGAGGAAGGGGAATGTTTTTGTTTTTGTTTTAGGAGTACTGGTGGGGTGTCTGGAGTCTGAGGGCCTTTTCTAAAGCGTGGAAAACAGTTGAAGCTCAGGCAGGTTGAAGAGGGGAATTGCTGGCTCAGAGGAGGAGCGTTGGAAAGAGGTAGCAGAGAACTTAGAGTTTGTGCTGGGGGTCCAGGAACAGAGACACCTCCCCCCCCCATCTCGGCCCCCAGTGCAGCAGGCAGTGGGATTGAGGGTTTAGGCTGGGAGGAGCCTGCATGCCTCCTGCCACTCCGTGCCTTTATAATCAGTTATGCACCTGGCCATTTGTTTGCGAAGAGGAAACTGTGTGTTTAGTCCCTACTGGGTAGAAGGAGATTTCCTGTCTTTTAACCATAAATCCACACATAAATCCCTTTATTAGACAAAAATGGTTTTCATCTTGAAGTCTATAGGGTTATGCTCAGAGCCAGTGGCTCTTTTAAAATCGTGGCCAGCTCACCTTTCTCTGTTTCCTTGCTGTTCAGGACCCTTTTCTTCCTGGCTCCTCTTTCAAGGGGCTGTTGTCACTGCTCATCTGCAAAGCACTCTCTCGGGCTGAGCAGCAGGCAGAGGTTGTGGACTCCTCACAGGAAGGGTTTGAAGAAGGTGTTGATGTAAGCGGATGAGCCCTTTACATCAAATACATTGAGCAGGGGCCCCAAGAACAACGGACCTCCCAAACACGGAGGAGACCCAAAGGATGGCAGGAGCCCAGCTCCCCCGCCAAGGCACTGTGAGAGCTGGACCGACATCTGTGGAACGGCTTGTCTGCAGTTCTGTGGGAAGTGAGTGGGCCTGGCGTGGTGGCCTGCGTGGAGATTTGGGCTGTGTCCAGGTGATTTGTTTGCTCCAGTCACGACACGCTCGCCTCGATTCTGCTACAAGCGCTGCTGGGATGGCGTGTGTCTTCACAAGGTCTGGTTGTGCACGGGATGCTCACACGCATCTGCTGGTGAGGCTGTGCCCCAGTCACTCCCCCTGCTAACTCTTCATTTCACAAGGTGTTGAAGATATAGAAGCAGCCTGATGCATTCCCAGTTGTTACAGTAACTAAAACAACCACAAATCTGCCAGAAATTGTAAAATATTAAAGAGACAGCAAGAGTTAGGCTGGAACAGTGGGAGAAGGCGTTGGAGTGTTTGGCCCAGGTCCAGGAAGCCTTCAGTTCGCTTTCCACCCTGCTGTTGGTTATCATTTGGGAAAAAATGAAGCTGGTTAACTCTGTTACATCTTATTTACAGAAACCAGCCAATTCCCTTTTGCCTCCAGGAAAAAGTCCTGGTATGCAAGGCACTTTGTAAACTGATCTGACCTAAAATCTCTCCGTGATCTCCTATAACTTACTTCCTGCCCATCCCAGGCGCATTTGCTATTGAACCTTCTACCATGGTAGGAGCATGCCTCCTTGCATGCTGTGGACAAGAGTCACGTTTCTTGTTTTCGTTTGGTCCTCTTCACAGCCTGCTCACCTTTCTCTTCAAGGCCTTGGTTTCACACTATCTCCTTCCTGATATGGTAGCTGTAGGAAATCCTACAGCCAGTAGTTACCCGTCCACTGGGGCATGGCCTCTTATACTGTTTATGCCAATGTAAAGCATGCATCCTGCCTCTTTTCCAGCTGTGGGATTCGGTTGCTGTTCTTCGTTCCAGCAGAGGATATTGATTTGTGATCTACCCCTAAAGAAATAACCCTCTATGATTCTCAATTCTGGGATTTCTTTTAAGTTTCCTTCATCTGGCACCCAAAGTGGGCCCTCCTCCTACAGTACTTTTTCCCTCATCCATTCATTCTTTCTTTTATTCGTTCATTCATGTCAAATGGTGGGTCCCAATGTCAAGCAGTGCTGGGCCCCAGGAAAAGGGCGATGATGAACAAGGTGGTGTAATCCACATCTTCTGGAACATCCATCTGAGTAGAGATCTTGTCGATCCAGGAAGAAGTTCTGACAGAATTACCGTGAAAACTGAAACTACTTGTGAGGGCAAAGGTTGTCACTGTGTGTTGGGCAACACGCACCTCAGCGGTGTTGAGGGCCTGCTACGCTGTAGACATCCTACTGTTGGGTTTTAACACAGTCATGACCATTCGTGACAGTGATCTTGTCTTATGACTTCCCTCCCTTAGATTCTTTCATGCCTGCGGAATCTGGCTCAGTACTGGGTGTTGAGGACTGTGGCTCAGCCAGAAGCGTAGGAATGAGGATAAAGAGCAGAAACAAAGACGATTTCTGGCATAACTTGGAACCAGCCAGACCAGAATGGCAGCAACTTCGTATCTGCTAAATGTTATATTTCTTCAGCTAACAACACAGTTTTCACATTGCTGTTATTTAGAGCTGGAGGAAGTGTCCTGCTTACTCCATCCTGTCATCTGAGGGCTTCTATTGCTCTGATGAAACACCATGACCAAAGCAAGAAGGGAGGAAAGGGTTTGTTTGGGCTACATTTTCATATCATGGCCCATCACTGAAGGAAGTCAGGATAGGAACTCAAGCAGGGCTGGAATCTGGAGGCGGGAGCTGATGCAGAGGCCATGAAGGAGTGCTGCTTACTGGCTTGCTCCCCATGGCTTGCTCTGCCTGATTTTCTAATATTATTATATTTTAATTAAAATTTTACAGATTAATCCCAGTTATTACTCCCTCCCCTCCTTCCACTCCCTCCACCTTCTCACCATGCCATCCCCCATCCATTCCTCAGAGAGGGTAAGTCAGCCTGTTTTCTTACAGAACCCAGGGCCACCAGCCCAGGGGCGTCACCATCTATTATGGGCTGGGTCTGCCCACATCAATCACTCATTAAGAAAATGGCCTACAGTTGGATCTTATAGATTTTTCTCAGTTGAGGCTACCTTCTTTTATATAACTCTAGGTTATGTCAAGTTGGCCTAAGACTAGCCAGCACACCTGGTGTTTTAGTAACTCCCCTAATGAGCGTTGCAAATCCTGAAGAATCCTAATGTCTCCCTGGAGTCTTGATGCATGTGCTGTTAGAAGTTTGGAAATATTGGCCAAGTCAGGAAAGAATGGATGAGACTCCCAGGCTGTCATTGAAGATTGCCCCAAGGGTATGAGTAGCCTGAATGGGCAGAAATGAAGAGAGAATCAGCAAGCCAACAGATGCTTTTATAGCCAGATATCAACAATGAAGACTCTGGGTCATATAGTATCAGCAAAAAAATAATGCTGAGGGCCCAAAAAGCCTGTAAGGAAAACTGGTTTGTTTTTTTTTTTTCTTTTTCTTTTCTTTTTTTTTTTTTTATCCAGAAATGGGCAGAAGGGTATTGGGTCTCTGAAGGATCAAGCTCCTCTATGTGTAAGACAGTTGACCGTAGCCGTCATCAGAGTCATATCGCAATGGTGGCCTTCACGGATCCCCTTTGGACACAGCTTCCATCCTCAACTCTAGGAAAACCAAATCCTTTGAACTTGGTGGAAAAGATAATGGACATTTCATCTTTTTATTGAGGCCATTCCTGCCATTTTACCATAGGTTAGAAACCCCTTTCCTGTGAGATTTTGGTGCATGTTTTTTAAACTCATTCTAACTGTCCTAATTTGCTCTAAGGAAGGAAAAGAAATAGGGTTGGGCTAGGCAGTGATGGTGCATGCCTTTAATCCCAACATTTGAGAGGCAGAGGCAGCAGATCTCTGTGAGTTCAAGGCCAGCCTGGTCTACAAGAGCTAGTTCCAGGACAAGCCCCAAAACTACAGAGAAACCCTGTCTCGATAAACCAACAAAAGAAAAATAAAAAGAAATAGGGTTGGGTCTCTGTGTAGGTATAGAGACCAAGTTGTTTCCAATTTGAAGATACTCCATAGGCATGAAAGTTTGAGAATAATATACAAGTTTTATGATAAAAAATTTATGTTTAAAGTAAGTAACTGAATGTAGAAATATAAATTGGTTCCTTTTTTTTTTTTTTAACCAGGCATGTAAACTTGCATACTGATTATGAAGGGTTCACATTGGCCACTGGATAGAAATGCGCTTTAGGGCTCTCCGAGTCCTTATGTGCCAATACATTACCTTAGTGGCAGAAGACTGGAGATGTGTTTATACCTCTTAAATTTAACAAGAGAAGTCTTAGATCCCTGAAAACATCAGGAATACCTGTTGTTCTGTTTACTCGGTAGAATGAGTAACAGTTGCCCTTGACTGGAAGTTTTTACTACCTATTTCTCAAGGAGAAAAAGCTATTTACTGTTGATTTTGCGGTGGAAAGTCCTGAAATGATTGGAGGGTGAGAAAAGTGTTCAGCTGAAACACATTTGTTGCCCCTGACTATCTCCGAGGTCTCGCCCCGGGATATCTGGATTCTGCAATTTGTGACAGCAAAGTGTGCAGTAGATAGGCTGCAGAATCTACGTAATTCAACAAGACATGCGTGGATAGGCTGCAGAATTTACGTGGTTTAACAAGGCATGCATGGATAGGCTGCAGAATCCACGTGATTCAACAAGGCACGCGTGACTAGACCACAGAATCCACATGGTTCAAAAAGGTGTGCATGGATAGACTGCAGAATTCACGTGGTTCAACAAGGCATGCATGGATAGACTGCAGAATCCACGTGGTTAAACTTTTAAAAATTAACTCTTCAATCACGTGGAAGTGTGTGTCAGACCGAAAGCTTACAGAACCCAGTTGACCCCTTTTGGCATTTTCTTCCCTTCCAAAGCAGTAGTTCTGTTTCAGTACTTTGTGGTCTGAGGTGTGAGAAACACGTACCCACCTCAGTTAAGACACCTGTGGCAGACCAAAGACAATTCCAGCAAGCCTAGCTTGTGAACCAAGAGCTACCTGGGCCCGGGGCGAGAGGTTGTTTACAGGAACGGGATTCAAGGCAGCTGCAACTCAGCACGATGAGGACTCCTGGCAGTTTCACCCTTGGAACCCCCTGCCCATCGGAGAGTCTCCTTGTCTCTAGCAATCCATAACCACAGACCACCGGGGCATCTTGAGTTCTGTAGCTTTCTGCGATTCCTGAATCCTACAAGTTTCACGGTTTACAGAGCATCTTAAGCGTATTATTTTTTTAATTTCCTGAGTCTTAAGAACTGCCCTCCTCCCACTAGGAGTGGGCGTTTCAATTTGTAGAAAATACCCTTTGGCATTTTGTTTCCCTCCAAAGCAATGGCGCTTTTAGTAGAACGTGGGTCTCTGTGGCATTGCTTGAAATTTAGGTATTTAAAGGAAGGTTTGGCAAAATGCAGCACTCAGATCCAGCCCATCTGTTTCTAGACTGCTTGCAAACTTAGAAAAATCTTTAAAGGGCTGTTCTATGAGTCATGAGATAAGCTGTCTGAATAACATTCTTGATTTTGACGTCTGACCTACAAAACCTAAAGTAGTTGCTATCTGTCCATGTATGGAAATGCACCATATAACTCTTGCTCTGAAAAATCTGATTTTAATGGCTGCTTTTTGAAATATTGGGAACTGATAATATAAAATAGGGTATTAGTCAGATTTCTACTTTAATAGGATCCCCGAAATGATCAACTTAAAAGAATGAAAGGCTTGCTTTGTCTTGTGGCGTGGGAAGGTCCAGTCTATGGTCGCTTGGCTCTGTTGCTTTGAGCCCGAGGAAGCAGGTGCATCATGGCAGGAGACTGCTCGGCTTATGGCGGACCACAGCACATAGACAGGAAGCGCTGGGGTCTCAGTATTTCCTTCAAGGGCATGCCCCTAATGACGTGACTTCCCTCCACTAAGCCCCACTCTTTAGAAGCCCCATCTTCTCCCAGAAGCTGTATGGATTGGAACACCAATCTTTAATACTTGAGCTTTGCGGGGAGGGAATATTCCGTATTCAAACTATTGCATAGCCACAAATGAACGAGTAACGGGCATAGTTTCTCTACATCAGAAGTTTAAAAGGCACAGGCATAGCTTTCCTGGTTTCCTTTGCCCTGGGAGAAGGGCAGTGCCCATAGGCACACTGACCCTTTCAAGGTAACTGAATGATGAGGAGGAGTGAGGGAAAAGCTCAGGCTTGAGAAACAAGGGGCCCAGGCCATCATCTTCTGGGCTATGCTGTGTGATCTGGGCAAGTCTCTTTCTTCTCTGGGTCTTGGGGTGTTCACGTTTAACACTCTTCTCTCTGCTCTTAAAAGCGTACACTTCTTAAATTCCTAATTCACAATGAATACCCTGTTTCCCTTGGTTGGCCTGAAGTCTATCGTGTTCTTTTGCCCCCATGCTTTCCCCATGTCCCTGGTTCTAAAGAAGTAATTTCAGGAGTGTCCTCCTATGATAAACTGATTAAGTTGGAAGGAAGAGATCATATCAGAGCAATATGATATGATCATATGAATTTTCATTATTTCTTGGAGCACCTTCTGGGTTTAGGTTCCTGCCTCCTCCTTAGGCTCATACATTATGGATGAGGTACAGCTGTGGCCCATAAAGATCCTTCATTCAGAGCGAAAGCAGGTCCCCTCAGTGTGGCCCAAAGACCCAGCTTGGCAGAAAAGTGGCCCTGATGTTTTCTGACATATCCATGGCCTGTCTTCCAGAAATATGCCCTTTGTGCTTGGTTCTCTGTCTTTTCTCCCATTCTGTTATTCATTTCAAAAAATCATAATACTGACAGATATAAAGCCAGCATGAAAAATATACAAAACAGCATTGGTGATTATAGCTGCAAATGAATAGTCAGAAGGTGTATAGATGCCCAGCTAGCAGGGACATTACTCTGAGCTGTAGAATTTCAAAGCCAGTGTGCTCTGAGGGTAATTGCATTGCATAAATTCAAGGCATCATTTACACCGTCGGCAATAAAAATACAGTTCCTGGAGAGATGGCTTAGTGGTTAAGAGCACTCTCTGCTCTAGTAGATGATCTGAATTCAGTTCCCAGCTCCATCACGGCAGCTCATAACTGTCTATAACTTCAGTTTGAGGACATCTTTCTGGCCTCCCCTCGCATCAGGCACGCATGTGATGCACCTCCGTATGTGCAAGACAAACATTCACACACAGAGAACAAAAATAAATCTTTAAAAGTAAATAGGGAAGTATTTTGTTAAAATGGTTACAGGTCTCTGGAGCTGTAACAATGTAGCCAGTCCCAAGTCTGTAGAGTCCCAAGTATGGAGAGCTGAGTTCTGATCATTCTCTAAAAGAAAATTAGGAGGAACCGTTTTATTCGCTGAAGAGATGCAGACTGTGTGATGAAGGTTGAGTAACAGAGGGTCTGAGTGCAGGATCACTCAGCCTAGGGAAGGGATAAAATACGCAGAGGGCACAGAAGGTGCAGAGCATATGCCTAGAGTGGTTTGGGAGGACCCTGGAGAGGGCAGGAGCAAAGGCAAGCGAGCAGAGGAGGGTATGCCAAGTGTTAGGGTGAATGGTTCAGTTTGTTTACCGGAGCTCCCCACAGGAAAAGCCAACTATGCTCAGCTGGGAAGAAGCTGCTCTCAGGCATCCAATTTGACCTCATCTGCATGGTGGTGCAGCTTGAGAGTCCCAGTTTCTTTCTGATCATCAGGAATCAGGGCAAGAAGGCAGGATGACGGCGCCTGACACTTCATTTTCGCACAGGGGCTGCAATCATTCCAGGACTTGTCTCAGGAGTGATAGATTTTCCGCCCTTATTTGAATAACACTAGTATCTCATTTCTGGATACAAAATGAGCATGCATATCCAGCTATCTCCTTTGCCACAATCTCATTCTAGCGGGGGGAAAAATACGTCCATGCAGCCTCCATCCATCTTGAAATATCCACCTGGTTAGAATTCTTCCAGCACAGGGCCATCACCTGTCTGATTGCCACTCCACTTGAGATAGTCCAGATATTGCTTTTACTCCCGGTAAGCAAAGGCCTGATCGATTTAACCTGGCCAGCTTCAACCTGAAAAACATATGCCACTTTTATAGGAAAAACACATGTGCGTGAATTGCCTGATCCCTCACCTTCTTCATCATTTGCGGCTATCTTCAGGTGAGGCAGAGATGTTGCATGCCTCCGGAGTAAGGTTGAGAATGTGATTCTATCCAGGGACATTAATGCTCATCTAGCGAAAAAGCCCATTGATGTAGATCAAGGGAAAAGCCAACACTGAGGCTTTTATTTACTAACTGTGAACTCCTGGTTAGGGAAGGAGCTGGAATGGAAGATTTCACCTTCTGCCCTGTTTCAACTTGCCAGAACAACTTCAGCACTCATATCTTACTTCAGATTCATAGTTTTCTTGCATGTTTTACAACAAAATGCTACACACCCCATGAGCCCAAGAAGAGAACGGGCATTAAGCAACATGTCATGGAAACAGTGGCTTCCTACTAGGTACTGGGGACACAAGGCCAGGGGCAAGTCTTGGAACAGCTCAGTGGTAGGTAGGAGCATATTGTGATGTGAAGAAGTCAGGACAGTGTGTGAACCACAGTATATTGATGTGGTAAGATCTGCTTCTTCTCCTCCTTCTTCTGCTGCTGCTGACAAAACCAGTCTGAAATCATGAGCACTGGTTGCACTGAGTCTAATATTGGGCTCTCTCATTTTGGTCCTTCCAGGAAGACCAGGGAGTGATTTATCTGCCTTCCATCTTACAGAAGTAGGAACTAACATTCCGTGAGAGGTTGAGAAACTTGCTCAAAGTTGTATATATAGGAAACTTTTTTTCAACATTAAGAACTTACATTGTCTTTGTCAATGTACTTATGGTATTTAATTGGTAGGCATAATTTGCTCTTTGAATAGTGAATGAAAACGGATAGTTCTTGTCAATAAGCCCAGAATCATCTCCTTCTCTGAAAGGGAGTAGAAGTCATTACATGCCAAGAAGGAACATGGCACTGCAGTAGGGAAATTCTTATCAGCATAGTTTTGGTGCTGAGGAGCAAATGCAGCATCAGATCAGGGCTGATGTAAATTAGCTCAGCAATTCCACTTAACACGGCTTTCTGCATGAATGGCACCTTTAGACTTGTGTGAGATGCAACCTTGAGAGGAACATACAGTTCACGGAGGGACTGAGTTTCACTCTGAAAGAAGGCTTTTTTATTGGTCCAGCTGGAGCACACCCAGAGGATGCAAGAGCCCAAACCTAGAAGCTGCTCCGGGAAATGATGACCACCCACTGTGGCTCAGTTGACCATCTAGGACATTGACTTTAAAAATGCTTTTCTCAGTGTTGAACTAGCCAACAGTCTTGGCAGGCTGAAGCAGAGGAAAAAGATATAATAGTGATTGTCCTCTGTGGGCTTAAGACATAGGAAGAGAAAACAGATACTGTGTTGTTTTTTTAAAATTCATTTTACATACCAACCCTCCTCAGGGAGGGTAAGGCCTCCCATGGGCAATCAACAAAGCTTGGCATATGAAGTTGAGTCAGAACCAAGTCCCTCCCCTCTGTATCAAGGCTGAGCATGATATCCCACCATAGGGAATGGGCTCCAAAAAACTAACTCATGCATCAAGAATAAATCCTGATCCTACTGCCAGGGACCCCACAAAAAGACCAAAGCACACAACTGTCACCCACAATTCAAATGACCTAGTTTGGTCCCATGAAGGCTTCCCCATCATGAACCTGAACACCCCCCCACCTCATATAATCCCTCTTTCCTCTTTCAGACTGGACTCCAGAGGCTCTGCCC